>JAQFYB010004164.1:0-17058 GCA_034694085.1 Pogonognathellus longicornis | reverse complement strand
GTGCATACAGATAGATACTACATGCAAACGAGCAGAATATTCGCTTTTGAACTGAACTCTGTCATTAACTACGTGTATAACTCCATTATACATGGATTTCTGTATATATTTATTATGTGCAGCGCTCCTGGTAGTCGTAAGTAGTTATCTTTGTTAATGTCGACTGGATTTTATTTGATGGGACAACTTTCCTTTGGCTTCCCTACTCCATACTACTAATACTATTCCACTCTGCCATAGCACTACTAGTATAATACGTCTTAAGATTCACATTATATTTTACACGGACACCGACACTTATAACAACCACCTTAAGATTGCCATACTACTATTATACTCGAAGTGCACATACAATGCTAGATAAGAAAGAAAACAAGATGAGAGATTCATAAACTATAATTGTGCAGTCTAGTCTCGTCCACTCCAATAAATATCAAGAGTTTCTTACTTAGTTAGGACATTAGACTTTTATATTGCATTATATGATTATATTTGTTAGTGTAAGTGTATCCCACTACTATGAGATGAGATGAGATGAGGGTAGGCTAGGATGTGTACTTGTACTACTATTACTTATAAAAAGATTCATTTATTTCCTACACCCTCTGCCCAATGCTTGCAGCTAATACTTGAGCCGTGCTGAGAAGAACAGAGAATCGATATGGCACTTTTATCTCTGTTTACCATCAACACCACACTGAGCTGTGTGTTCCGACAGAGTTTACTTACCCGTCTTGAGAAGGTGGGTGGACTGGACTTGATATGTCCTTTGTAATATTACTGCATTGTGATCTCCTTGCTTGTTATTTTATTTACTACACTTTCAATGCAATGTAAAGCAATGAAGAAATAAAATTTTATAGAGCTTTACTTACCTAACAAATACCTCTAGGTGGACTACCGTTAGGAAATAAATAGAATTTCTGTTGTTGTTAACTTGTTTTTCATTGTGTTTCCTTGATTCTATCTCTGCAGTCTGACTTAAATAAACAATTTGTAATTTTTTGCAATCATGTAGTGTAGGTAGGTAGGTGGCTGACAATGAGAGAACCTTAATGTATCACTAAATATTAATTGGTAGGCCAAGTCAAGGCACAGCTTACGTTAAGTGTGCATATGACCCAGATGCATTCATATACTTTACCAGTTACATCTTCACCTGTAATTTTGCACTGCAGGTAGGCAGAGCTACCTTTTTGCATGAGTATTAAGTATTGTTATAATATTCTAGTAGATACTAGTGTTGGCATGCAGTATGTAATGAATCGGCGTGTTTTGTGTTATGCAGTAGGATATGATATAGGTAACCTTTATTAAAAATCACCCAAAATCTGAATTCATAATTGTTATGTGTGTATGAGTGGCCAAAAGAAAACCTGCTTGTATCTAGAACTAACACATGAAAATGATATACGTAGAAGAAGAATTTAGTGGAATGGAATAAGTGAGGTGCTATAATTCTTTGAATTAGTAGTCAAGCCAAAGATGTGATGTCAATTAAAATGATTTTGAAGAGAATCGCAGAGAAGTATAACCCATCCCTTAATATTTAAATATGCATTGGGTTTACCTAACTCCTCAGCTACCAAAACACCTTATTTTTAACAGAAAGAGGTTTTCTTAGCTGACAATAATAATAATATTATCACCTCTATACAATCAATATGGTATAGGTTGGAGGTAGGTGAGGCAAAGTAGCATTATTGTATTCTGCTTTCTAAGAAAAAGGTTACAAGTTACAAGGGGTAAGTTTTTTGCTCTCTGAAGGCCAGTGGTCAATGAATTGCATAAAAGTATGCGGGGATCTTATTGTACACTGACAACTGTACCTGCAGTGAACATTACTACCTGCGACGCTCTGTACCTCAAATAAATACCCTTACGTAAAGGATATTATAACAAACCAATCTTCAAATAATGTAATAATAATATTATCATGAACCCATTTAATTCCACTTTGCTAACTAAGCCTACACGATAGAATGTCCTTAAAATTAAACGTTTTTCCATCCAATATTCTTGCACAATGTTTCTTTCAGGTAATAATAATGAGGAGAATAAATACTCTGCTGTTGGATTACTATAGTAGTACTAGTGGTCAATCTACTTGAATTACTATTCGCTCGCAGTTTATTACAATTACAGTACACTGACACTAATCAAATAACTGACAGCAGACAGACAGACTGATAAATCACTGCTGCGTTACCTTACCATACCTTTACTACACCACCACGCCGCAGCTTTGCTAGTTACATGTACTTTCACAAAGTTAATTAGGCTGGCTCAATAATACGAAGCTGAATTGGTTTGTTAATATGTGCAAATTCAATGCAACTACTATGCTCAGTTTTATAAAAACACTTTTAGAATCCGTATACCTAAAGGTATGAATAATTTTACTGGCAAAGTTTTCACACACAAACACGATATTACACTATTACCTAGCTAATAACACCAAAAGTTTTTACAGCCCATATATACAAGGATGTGATTTTATGCTAAAGAGTATGGGTAAATTAATTAATCAAGGGACTAGTACTATGTGCTTTTCCAACAGCTTCTGTTCAATGGTGACCCACTACTTATAAATTGAACATCCGTAAATAAATTTTCATGTCATTTATTATCGTCACCATTTAAGTGCATTTCTATGCAATGAAATTCTGCATACAAATGCTTACCTAGCTCATAGCATGACACTTCACTGACTGTTGAGTGCAGAAATTCATTATTCACATGAATTCATCCTTCATACATGGCGTTTTGTAGCTTAGAGTTGTTTATAGCACAACTGAAGTTAAAGATTATATATCATGTGTCTTAATGTACATACATACTGTAATAATAATGAACAACATTTTGCACATTGAAAATGAGATTTTACCTTCTATGGAATTTTTAAGGCAATCATGCTAATTATAAATTAGCAAATACCAAAAAACGTGTAATTGAAAACAAGGAAAACGTGGACACTTAATTTGTTAGCTGTTTCGTGTATGGTGTAGAGTTCGTTATAGAGCGTTACACTAATGGGATGCGATGTTGTAAAAAACTGTGAGCTTCTCCATGACCATGAAATAAGAGTTAATAAGCTATTTATTTGGTTAAATTGGCATTTTATAGACAGATGTGGTTCGCAAGGAGTAAAAAGCAGTCGGAAAGGCAGAAATAAGTGTTGGAGGAATCATGGTATCGTGTATTCATGTAGTGCATGCAGTTTCTCATAAAAAATTGCTTCTTCTGCAGGCAACAGCAAGTTTACGGAACGCTCTCTCTGCGGCTCTCGTACAAAGAGAGCTGCAAGCTATTTATGTTTCCAATTCTGCATTTCCACTATGGCACCATCAGCTGATTTTGGGCTGGGCCTTCGCTCTATCGTCGCTGTCATACCATCATCGTTGGGCTAAAAAGATTGTCTGTTCACACAAACACAACACATACACAACCACACACAATCCGTCTCCTTTTTATCCATATTTATCCGTAGCTCTAATAGAAATGTTTTGTAATAATATCCGCAAATAGTGTATGTTGTTATATAAACTCGTGTACAACAGCCTTCTCCGAGGTATCAACACAATACCTAGCTAAAGTGAAGATGTACCTTCACAACATTAATAAAACATGTAATTAAAACCGGTCTCCCTCCATCTTAGAGTTAATTATGGAACAAATATAATCAGCGGAAGAAATGCAACATGAATCAAGATCCAGAGGTAAATATTTTCATTTGGGAAATAATTTAAATTCTTAACACATTCACTCCCGTGTCTTTTGGTACCTGCCTTTTCATTATTGTTTAATGACACAAGCAAACGTGTAGTGCACTTAGTATACAACACAC
This sequence comes from Pogonognathellus longicornis, assembly GCA_034694085.1. NCBI lineage: Eukaryota > Metazoa > Arthropoda > Collembola > Entomobryomorpha > Tomoceridae > Pogonognathellus > Pogonognathellus longicornis. Next base: position 13,211 of record JAQFYB010004164.1, on the reverse strand, counting down.
ACACACATTTGTTATTGCAATTTGTTCGTATAAGTATATCAGTCCCTATGCGTACTTTGTGTGTACAAACATTTCATTGTTGCAAATAACATGCCTTATACGTAAATTGCTATTATTTACAATTACTCTTAACGCTCTATTTCACAGAAATATTAAATCTGTAAAATGATGTTTTGTTTGTTTTAGAAAGGGAAACTGGAATTGGACATAAAGTGGGATGCAACATCGAATCCCAATGTGAGAGAAGTTATTGAAAAAATCCAAAATGTTTCCGAGAGAATATTGTTCCATTGGAAATCCTTTCCCATCCTTCTCCCTCCATCGATTGTAGATAATAAGTTGGTTCGAATTAAAGACTTATTTGTTCTGCCCACATTTGATGAGCTGGATGCATTAACCACAGATTGCAAAGGAAACCCGAAATTTCTCGGTCACAATCAATTGCAATCGATAAAACGCAAAGGGTAATTAAATATGTATTTACATGTGCTGACGTTTACAAGCTGACTTGAGTGTGGAAACAAAATCAATTTTTTACAAATAATTCGATTTCCTGTTTCAGCCAATTTACAGTGCCCAGTGTCAACTTTCCTGGACAAAACCATGTTTGGAGACTAAATCCATTTTTCCAAAAGGGGGTTGACACAGCTAAAGAAGAATACTTGGACAGCTTATCATTTGCTTTACGATTTCTCGTTGTATATGCTCCACAATTTCTACTAGGGGAAAGTTTAAGTGTGAAACAATCTTTGCAATGTCTCAAGTTTGATCTCATTGAGCTTTTAGGTAAGTCAAATAATCATTTGCATTCCCCAATCTTATAGATACGCTATCGTTAGTTGTAATTAAAACCAAATGTATATGACCACCAAAGAAATACTTTCACACTGTACTACTTGTGTAAAAATGTTTCGTTTGGATACGAGGATTCAGATAATTAAATTCATTTTGTCATTTCTATTACGTGTAAAGTGTAAACCATTAATGTTTGTTAATAGATCTAATAATTGGATCTGGAAAAGTATATGCACCAAATTTGGAACGGAAAATCCAAGAAGAACGGTGTAAATTTCTTGTAGCAGAATTAAAGTGCAAAGTAAGTAGTTCTTCGTATATGCTAATAAAATTTTGCACATTGCAGAGTTATTAACTATTGGGATTGACTGATATTGTTTTGAAAAAGGGCGATGGAGCTAAAGGTGTGGGCAGATATGTCAGAAATCAATCTAACAAGGCAATGCGCGAAAAAGTTACGATGGCCATGGAAAGACCGCCTCCAATACCTTATCGGTTCAAAAACTTTATGTCACTTGATGTCGATTTGCGCTTGTTTGACAGGTAAGACACAGAGAACTGAGATTTATTGAAGATATAGTTTAGGGTATTGATTTTTCACCTTAGGAGCCAATGATGAATAAACTTAATAGTTTTTTTTAAATTTATTCCTACAGAGATATTTTTCGAAAAGTTAGTCCACCTCTTGGTCGCATTTTAGAGAAATCTGCCAGGGGATGGTTTTTGTCTTTTCGGGAAAAAGTAATTGCAGAGTTAAAAACTAGAAAGATGTCTGAAAGCGAAATCGAAATGGTACGTAAAGTAAAAAACCAATATCATTGTTTTGCATCAATTTTCGTCCTGCTTAGGTATTTGTTTAACTTACGTATTTTGTCACATATGTGCTTAACACACTCATGAACACATTGCAGGAAGCAAATGTTATGACAATGGACGAATACATGAGACGAGTTTACAATGCTATACGTGCCTGCCCTGAAATTACATCTATTGCTCCGGATATAGATAGACTTTTGATTGAACAAGCCCAACTTTATGTACTCATGCATAGGTAACCATTGTATTATTTACCATTAAATATTTAATATCAAATCATGTAAAATGAATCGTTTAGCTACATTAACTTTTTTATTCATACATTGTATCTGCAATCCGAATTTTTGCAGAGCTGTTGACAATGTCGGTTTAAAGCTGGAATCTGAGCTAAGGAACACTCGAAAGTTTTTACTGGGAACTTACCCTATCTTATCCCGTGATCCTACGTGGATGAAAATGCAAATTGAAAGATCTCAGGTAATTGAGTTTAGAGTATTATTTATTGCCGCAGTTGTTTTTCTAATAATTTTATGGCTCTAGTAAAAAAGCATTACTTACCTATATCGAACTTTTATTAGTGCATATTATATTACTGGATAACAAATTGTGTACTGAAAACGTTATTCCCAAAGAGAATTATCATTTTGTTGTTTGCAGTCAAAATTTTTTGAAGAGAATCGTTGGCTTCCACATGAAATCTCTTTGGAGCTTTTCCGGCAACATTTCCTGAAACAGCATACGTACTTCCTTGCCAGAGACTTAGCCTTTATGAGAGATGTATGTAAAATTTTGTTCAGTTTATTGTACGTCAATGTGATAGTAATTTGTTTGCTGCAAAATGCCATGACTGGCAGTCGGCAACATTGCAAGCACTAAATCAACTTCCTAAAGAAATCAATTTGAACTTTTCTTTATGATAGACCGAGCCTGTATTACGTAAAGAACTGGAAGCTGACAAGAAACCGTGTAGAATTTTCGAATGGAAGATCATGATCTGGCAGGCGAAGAACTATGTGATAACCCGAAGCCTCCACGGTCAGACGGAAACGATACCTACAGTTGTAAGTTGTGTTCCTACTACAATTACCAGCCCTCGAACAGATCCATATCACGTAAGTGTTTCTTCAGCTCCATGTATAGTCAGTTTTGTTGCGATCATGAAAAACTCATTGCTGCTCTTGACTGTAGTTTTCCAAGTCAATGTTTACGATTTGTTTTATTTATAGCCGATCTTTACCGTGAAGCGCATCAAATGCGTGATGACAAATAGCAGATGGCCACTTTGGCGAATACAAAACATGATTTTTAGAACCGTCACTTGGATGCTGAATATCATGTACATTCTAGGGTATGTGGTACCTTGGTGCAGTCCCCTCAGTTTACGAGCAGTTTTCTGTACGAAGCCTTTCATGACCGACCTAGAACTCTCTCAAGTTAATGGCACTTTGTGCCCGAAAAAATCCTCTCAAACATCTACGCTAATCTCAAGACTGACAGACATTTGGAGACGTGTATCAAAAGCAAGAACTCGATTTGAATCTCAACCTGACACTCAATTCTTGGGAAAAGGCTGGAATCGGTTTCTCAATCGCTTCTGGAATTACTTCTTCAAAGGATTCTGTTTATCGTTTATTATCATTTTATTTCTTCCATTGGGATCCATTTTAATCTGTTTGCTCAGCTTCCTCCTCGCAGTTACCGCCCCTGCATGGTAAACTCATTCAAACTCAATTGACCATTCATCCATGAACCTAATTCTTCAATAATAACAGTAACCTACTCGTTGTACTAAAGTGTTCCATTGTTTTATGTGAATCTAACAGGATACCTGTTGTTGTTGTTGTCTTCCATATAATTTGTATTGCAATATATGATTTCGAATGTCCCATCCCCAACCGACAAAGGTTTTTCCCCGTGTTTTTCACTCTGGGATCTCTGATTTTGCAAGGGATACTTCAACCGATCGTGTGTTTATGTGGAGCTTTGATTGTCTGTCCTATCATCTCTACTCTGATAGCTCTATGTAAGTTTACAGCCAGTAGCAAATGTGTCTAGGAACATTTGTGTTCTTGTCCCGTATGTATTTTGATTGTCATGTAGTTAACAAATATTAACCTGATTCCTCTTGTTTAAAAACTATATGTGTGTAGGGACTGTTGTTAACTACGGTTTTCGTTTGGCATGGGATTCCATTATGTTTTATGCATTGATAAAACCGAAAGGAAGACTACCTTCGGGAAACAGCTGGGTCATCAAACGAATAATGGGACCTGGATTAGAAAACGACTTTTACTATGAAGTAAACTTTGTCTTTTATACATGTAAACCTTACACCCTTGGTAGACATTTTCAAATTGACTGTGGTAGACTGGAATTGGAAGTGCCACGAAAGGGTTACCTGTTTTATTTTGTTTTCATTTTGTATGTATGTAAATACGATATCTTTATGTACATCTTTAGATTAATGCAGAGCAAGCTTTGATCGCTTTCCAAGCCCGTTTGGAAATGGAGGAACTTAACATTTTTTACCAGAAAACCAACCAAATGATCACACAACCGCAAATGGAATTCAAGTCGTTCTTTCAATCCTGCTTTGCACCATTCTCAGCGAAATTAATTGAGAATGAAGGTCCTTACAAGGATTTAATACGTGAAACGCTAGTACTTCGATCTAATTTAGAAGATAGAGTAATGAAACGCCGTCGCGAGTTGGAAACGGGTTTAAATGTCGCCACAAGGTCCAGAATACGAATGCGAAAACCGCAGTTGGAGAGATCGCTTCTAGGAGCTTGTAAAATGGCTCAAAATTTCTATCCTGACAGAATTTTCTCACGAATGTCATGTCAGGAAGAAATTAATAATTTTTGGGAGTCTAGAGGCTTAGAGTACGGCGATTGGATGAATCTATGCATTCTTCTTATGAGTGAAATATTTTGCCAGGATTTTCTAACACCGCTTGAAGACCTGGATGTATACTTCAACTTGGAGGTAAAAAATACTTCCATTTCATTACTAATTTAGTATTATTTACTTGCATAAAATAAAATAAAACAAAATTTGATGGGTTGCTGCTCTGTAGATGACAATGAAACACAGTCCAATTTCAACAGAAGTTTTCATCGGTAGCATTGAAGATGAATTTTGGACTGGAGATGTTGTGACAATGTCTAAAGTAAAATATCATATTCATTCACCCTACCTGGATGTCTCAGCTTTCAATCCAATGGCTAGATCTCCACACATGTAAGTTCTACATGAAATACACGAATGAATACACGCATACGCAATATTTTATGCGGGCGAGATCGCCATTTCGTATTACATAAAAATGCCAGACCAAAAACTCAATTTATATAAACGATCATATGAATGAATTTCAGTGTGGAGGACACCACAATGTGTTTGTCGATTCCATTGCCTATTTTTCATCCAGCTTTCATTTCCGTTATTATCCACAATCGAGAAACGGACAATCCATTCTCTATTGATAATCCCATTTGTCAGGCAATACTCAAAGCTTTACAGGTAATTTTTTATAACCATACACATGAAATCATATTACACATGTTACATGAAATCTCATGAAATATAATAATAACCGTACACGCAAAGTACGCGAACTGTGCGTGTATCGATCCAATCTCATACTCACTCACGCTTTCACAAAGGGAATAATTATTTTCATGTAACTCCTTCATGTGAAATTTCAGGATTCTGGCCCTATGTTAAATCAAGATTGCATAAGTTTGGAAAACATTGACGAATCTTTAACATCTTCAGAAGGAGACTCTCCTTCTGAAGGAACTCAAGAAGATGTACTTGGAGTAGATTCTCCGAGTCCTTTGTACTCCCATGGTCCTCCTCACAGAAGCCACAGTCAGTCTGAAGCAGTAGCAGTGATAAGCCACAGTATGGTAGGACCTTCATGTCCAGAAAATTCGTCAAAAGCAAGTCTTGCTTCTCCCGAAGAAATCAATTTGGACGATGTAGTTCTTAGTAGTTTTGGCACCTCCGTTTAATACCATCTCTGAAAGCAAAAGTATATTTGCATGTCACAATTACCACTACTATTTCACATCCACATCACCTTGACCTTGGATTATCCTATCCTCAAGGTTATAAAACTTTAACAAACTGTTACTAACTAATGTTACTAATGTTAATGCATCAAACGTACCAAAATCAATCATTTCAGGACAACCACAATACCCAATCCAATACTACCTAACCAACCAAATATCGTTATCAACTGGTGCTGTATGCCTCTAATAGCTGACAACCATTTGCTACTTAGGGTGCAATTTCCGTTTCGTAAACTTTTAGAAATTTAACAAGTAGGTTTAGGAAAGGGTGTAGAACTTATAATAATAGACCTTTAGAAAATGACGCAATAATTAGAATTTTTGCAATTTAAATGCAATGGAAATGAAGAACCGTATTTGACTCTATTCATAATCATTCACTACATTATAATACCTACCTTTTAACTTAACAAAATAATTAACCGTAATTATCATAACATGATTATTAAATAGTACCATTAGAGAGCTTCGTTTATAATTGCCGTAAAATAGAAACGCATACCGAAGTACAGAATTAATGATAATTATAATACACTATTTGCATTTAATGTTTTATAGAAATAACGTGTAAGGATAGATTAATAATTAATGTATTAGCAGCTTCAAATGAGTAGATGTGAAATGATTGTGTACTGTATGTCACGTATGTAAAGTACTGATATCATTAATTAGCAGCTACAAATGTCTTTGTTGTGTTAACAGTTTAAGCAAGCTAACGTACCATTATTACGCATATTATTCAGTTTAAGTTAACCATACAATACATTATACATTCGCACTAATTAACTAGGTATGTATATTTATTAGCTAATATTATTATAGCTTGGCAACTAATAAGTGTTCAAAGTAGAATGATATTACGTTATTTAGTACGTTCGTACCTGTAAAACATACCACGGCAAATGAAATGAATCTCCGTTTGCTTTTCTTGGAAACTTAATTCCAATTTCGTGACTTTTATGTGATGATTGACAGCCTATTTTGTTGTTTGTGTTTATTATTAAACTTTAACAGCTACATAAATTATTTACCATTTAACATGTAGCATTTAATTGTTATTACTTATTACAGTTGTCTGAATCATTCTTAATTTCGAAAACGTTTAGCTTAAGCTTTCGCTTCATGTACAAAGATACAAAATCTGAACTAGAGACACGAAAACGTTAACAATACAAAACTAAGCCTTAAGTTACGTTTGACTACTTTAATTTACCTAATGATATGAATGCAAGTAAAGCAATTATTAATAGTTTTTTAAATGATTTTGCATATATTATATATTATTATTTCAACTTCACTGATAGAAAAAATCATTTGTTTTTAATATTGTGTTGAAATCTTTCTCACTTAATTTGTCCTTATTTTTGTTTGAACAATTGTTTGTACAATTGTCCTTTGACACCCCTTTTTCCATTTAAAAATTTTGGACTATCAAAATTACATAAAACTTATATATACTATAATAACGAAAACAAATGCACTGCTGAACTGATTTCTTATATTTTAAGCACGGTTTATTAAATCTTGTAACATTTAATCACAAATTAAAAAAGTGTTGTCACTCTTATTTTCATCTAGCAATAGAATATGGGAAAAAATCAAAACATCAATGCTAAAGCTAACTCAACATTTTAAACAGCCATTTTACTATAAGAAGAAAAATTTGATAATATGTAGGTATAGAATTCTAAACCCTAAAATATTTTGAAGCCTATATAAATATAGGTAACCCCTTTAATTTAAACATATTTACAATTACTTTTAGTTTTGGTCTCTTCGGTTTGAAGCTTTTCTTTCATTGTTTTACTGCTTCTAGTGGCTTCACATTGTATACATGAAATACGTGGTTATCAAAGTAACATGTTGCTATTGTATAGTCCGTCTTGTTAACTTTAATATCGATTCCGTAAGCCAATGATCCCGCATAATCCATGCAACTGAAAACTGTTTTAGATGTCCAAGCAGTTGGATTAATTTTAACAATATGAATCCCATTTCGGGCACAAGCGACTCCTATACACAAATCTTCCATTTGGTCTTCGTTTTTTTCTAAAGGAGGAATCCAAACCGTTCTCCAAACAGTACCTCCCAGGTTAACCTCCAATTTGAGAACAAGAGAGACTTTAGGGTTAGTGCCCATTAAATTGTAGACTCTGAGATGATCGTCATAACTGTGAAAATCAATACCAAACCATTATTACATAAGTATGCGTTAAATTAAAATTATTGTATTGACTACTTTGTTGAATATTTGTAAAATTTCAATACACGATTCACTGTACCTTCCCACTACAACAATATTTCCTTTCGTAATTATCGACGTCACTCCTACATCGAATCGTTTTACGAAGTGACTTTCTTCGACATTCATATGTTCCATAGTAAATGCTGTAAATCTTCCATCATCAGCTCCAGCGTATATTATTTGGTTATCTGGACAGTATTTCACCACCCAAGTTAGGTTTTCATGAAGCTTTTGAGTTGATTCTACAGTTGGTTCGTAGCCGGCAGTCAAAATTGAAACATTTCCTTCCGAATCACTATAAATAATTTTTGTAGCATCTATCCAATCTATGTATAAACTCATCACATTCCACTCTAACTCATACATTCCCATTTTTTCCAATTTAAATGTATCACTTGATAAATCAACTAAATAAAATTGGACTGAAGTAGCCAATGCAACTGCCAATTTGTCTTCGTCAAAGGGATCCCATTTAAGATCCAACACTCCGGGAGTATCCAATTCATCCAGAATGGTAATTAGTTCACTTCCAGCTTGCTGTGGTTTCAATTTAACTAAATAAATTCGTCCTATCCTAGTGAGGGAATCGGACTCCACCAATTCATACGCTCCAATTGCTAAAACGTCGTGTGTTTTGTTCCACGAAATGCAATCCAACTGCATAGGTAAACAAGTCTGAACAAGTTGCTCAATTTCAAATGAGGTTCCCATTTTGGAATAAATGTTTTTAAAGTTAAATGATAATTATTAATTAATCTTCACACTGTAGCACTGACATATATTAACACATATAAACAAAGTAATCGTCTTTCATTTGATTTTCGTTCATGAAGCGATCTTTCGAATTGATGTTTGAAGAAAAATTAATATAATTACTTGTATCTGACAAAACAGTATGTATGTAATTGATTTTCTTTGCACTGAGATCTAATTCACAAAAGAAAACAACATAACAAAATAATGAAATCAATACTAACTTTACTAATGACTAACTAATAATAGAATTGTATGACTAAGAAATACGAAATACTAAATTTTAAAGTGATTCCATCAAAAATATTATACATGAAAGTTGAAAGTAACAGCTAAAGACTGATGTTTGGCAGCTTACCTAACAGAATGGGAAGATAGTGCAATATTTTGGGCTGGCAAAAGATTCTACATCTGCATATCTGTAAAAAATACACCAAAGATCAATTATTTATGAGTGGCGTAAGTCAAGTATTATGTAGTTGTAGATATGTAACATTTACAGATAATTACAAATGAATTATACCACATAACAAAACCCGTTAATCAAATCATCAATAATATTATTTGCTCACCAGTCTCCATTAAACACTCTCGAACCAGAATTCTTGCATGAACAATGCTTCGTTTCAAACGCTCAGCACTGCTTTTACTGCCGGCATAAGTTGGGCGAATGTCTTTTCCTAAAAACAACATTATTTAAAATAACATTATCTAGATAATATCTTGCTTGATGGTCGAATGGTTGAAATGCAATGAACGACAGCCGGCTTTCAGTTTTAAGAAGTATGAATTTATAATAAATAGTATACCCATTTCTTCGAGAACTGCCAACAGCTGAGCATATTTTGATTGAGGAACAGATTGTTGCTGCTGTCGTAAAATCGCTGTGCTCAAAAAGTCTAAACTGGCATTTTGAGTTGGCGAATCAACGTTCATGAAATCGTCTTCCATCATTTTGACTACAACATAAAAAAGCAGCAATTGACAATAGAGTAAAAATGAAACGACTTTAAAAATTATTGACTGCGTATGCATGTGGATGTGGTATAGCAAATGTGTACATCTAGGGAAAGATTTAACATAATTAAAAAGAGTGTTTAACAAGATTGAAGATAACATACCGTTTGTATTGTAGTAGGTTTAACTTGTTGCTACAAAAAAAATGATTTAAAGGCGAAATATTTGATGAGCCAATAGTGTCACTAGACAAGTAGTCACTTTTGACTTTAATTTCAAATTGAATGACGATGACAAAGAAGAAAAGAAATGTTGAAGGTGACAAGCCACAAAAGTTGAAAGTAGAAACAACACCTGAGCTGAGAGAGAGTGCCCGTCTCCAACAAATCAAAACCTGCGGCAAGTAGGTTGAAGTTTATTGCCGCAGTAATTATACACACGAAATGAATTAAACGGTTGCCGGTTCAGTTGACTTTGCGTTGCGTTGTTCTTTTCTTGTGTCTTGTGTCGTTTTAGCGGATGTTCTCGTCTCGGGTCGGGGAATGGAATTTCCATTATGGAAATGCTAACAAATCTCTGCATTTTGCATTTCATGAGATGAATTCACAGCAGCTTGCAATCAATTGCACTTGTTGTTGTTTTGTTTCAGTTGTTTGTGTTTGTGTAGTAGTGCAATGTTCCTGTGTGGCTAAAATTTGCTATTTGCGAATAGCAAAGTAAGGAGGGAAATAAGAGAATATTTTTCGGCAAACTTGACAAACCTAAAAGTCAACATAAGTTTACACGTCATCCTTCATCCTTTAATTTCGCAGCCACTGCGAATTGTGCGAATACCAAATTCTGCAAATTCCCTTAGTAAAGGCTAAAGACACATTAAAAGTTTAGTTTCATCCTTTTCAAAGCAAGGCAAATCATTGAATTCAAAGCTGTAATAGGCCATAGTTGATAGTTCTACAATAATTATTGCATTTGCATTGATGGAGGTGGCTGAGGTGGGTATTTCTTCAATCAGTTGACCATTTTTTATTTATTTTTAGCTTGGATTTCAATGCATACTTTAATAATCAATTAGTAATCAATAATTATAATATTCATTTGCTTTACTAACTGAGTTTATTTCTGATTGTAGCGACAACAACATTTAGCTGACCATTTCAACTTACAACTGTGAATCCACATATTTGTCAAGTACTCTCATTGTTGATGGTAGGCGAAACATCTGGCTGGATACATTGACTGCAGCTGATTTCAGGAGTGTAGGACAAACAAACGTGAAGCTTTGTTCAAAGTTCAAACAGCGGCTTCCGTTTTTCTCTTGGGTAGATACTGTTTCGTTAGAAATTGGAAATGGGATTTGACGTGAAAAGGTTCATATTACATATTAGTGAATCATGAATAGTAAAAAGATTCTTATTGCCTCTTATTTAGATGGATACGTTAAACGTTTATACATTATAGACGATGTCCATTCTATAGACGTATTCTATAGTCAGTAGTTTAAAATTTTGTTCTGTATTGGACACAGATTGGACATTTACCGGAAAGTGCCCAAAGACCTTACACAACCTACCTTAACCGGAGCCGTTATTTCTGTGTTATGTTGTTCAGCGATAGCATTTTTACTTGTGTCTGAACTGTATGCGTTTCTACAAACAGAAATGTAGGTAATCAATGTTTCATATCCTTACATTTGAATAAAAATGATGAATTGTTGAAATATAATCGAATGAATACTGACAGCATTTCAGAAGTTTATGTTGATAATCCTGGTGGTGGTGATGATTCCCGAATCGCCGTTAGTGTAACTGTGGAACTGCCCAATTTAAAATGCGAATGTTAGTGCCTTACGTTATGGTTTGAATTTTAACTTCAATTACTGCTGAATAAATAGTTTTAAATATAATTATGTTGGTTACAGATATAGGAATCGATATTCAAGATGATATGGGTCGACATGAAGTAGGTTTTGTCGATGACACAGTGAAAACGCCAATCGGTCCTGGTGAACAAGGTTGTATCTTCCATTCCAAATTCAAAATAAATAAAGTTCCAGGAAATTTCCATATTTCAACTCATTCCGCTAGATCACAACCCGAAAATGCTGATTTCACTCATGTTATTAAAGAAATAAGGCTTGGCGACAAAATTGTAGCTAATGTGCCGGGATCCTTTAATCCCCTAGCTGGGGCATCAAAAAAGAATGAGCATGGTATAAACATTTTTTATATAATAATTTATAATATATATTACTAACTTTTTCTAGCCAATTAACCAGTTTTAATTTTGAATTTCAGGTATAGAATCTCACGACTACATTATGAAAATTGTACCCACAATCTTTGAGTCTTATGCTGGCAAGACCACTATTTCGTACCAGTACACATATGTTTACAGGGTAAATTTTTTAATGTCTGTGATCTACCTTTTATATTTGTTAATGTTTCTGATGACTAGGTGGTTAGGGCACTTCGGATTTCCCCTTTCTATGCATTCTATGAGCCCTCAGTTTTTCACTATATCTAATTCCAGAAATAATTTTATGAAGACCTTGACTGTTGAAGTCTTGAAGGGCATATGCATACCGTATTTACTCCAATAAAAGCCCCTGCGTTTACCAGTTGCAGCGTTTATTTTCACCGTTGTTAAAGGTGTTTCATGGTGAGAGTCCATATTTTAGTGGGAGCTTTCACTTCACCCCCGGCTTTTATTAGAGTAAATACGGTAATTCATAAGTTGGGTCTGGGTGTGGACAGAAACACCACACTTCCTTTTAGTCATAAGGGCATGTGATATTGATTATTGTATTCGTGTTACTCTGTAATCCTTAAAGTAAAATATTTTTAATTTAGACCTTTGTTGGACGAGGATCTTCTGCTATATGGTTTCGTTACGACTTGAGTCCACTGACGGTGCGATACAAAGAAAAGGGAGAAGCCTTCTTTTCTTTTCTCACAGCCATATGCGCTGTCGTAGGAGGTGTTTTTACTGTCGCTACAATGATTGATGGATTAATATTTTCAGCTTCTGAATTATACAAAAAATTTGAAATAGGAAAATTAAGTTAGGTGATGTATTAATATTTAATTTAGAAAAATGTTCATTTCAATCGTTCAGGTTTGACACGTCATTGTCTTCCGTATGTACTACGTATTTTATATAGTTGATATACGGTATTGTGTTTTTGTTCTGGTGTTGTTTTTGTTAACCACTCTTCAGACAATCATTCTTGCAATGTATTCAAGAACAAACAAAGTAACAGTAGATAATATGTAAATATCATGTGATTTTACGGAATTGACATTAATTATTTGATCTTAGTGAATATGGTGTTTTTAAAATATACATAATATATTAAATAATTATATTTGTATTAGCATTATAAGGTGCAAGTACATATCCATAAATACACGGAGGAGAAATTAATCTTTTACACATTGGTACTAAATTTTATATATTAAGAATGAAAATAATATATTATTATTATGCAATGTCATGTAATATCGTTTTATCGAGCACATTCCTGTTGTTAACTGTATTTTCATCGAATATCAGAATCTCATATC
>JAQFYB010004163.1:0-17058 GCA_034694085.1 Pogonognathellus longicornis | reverse complement strand
AGTAAAAACTATATCATTCAACGTTGCACAAATAACCGAGGATGAATTTTATACACCAAGTAGATTAGGTTCTGATGCAACATATTAGCAATTTTCATCTTCGGTTATTTGTGCAACGTTGAATGATATAGTTTTTACTAAACCATCATGTTTTTACATGGATAGTCCCACTCTCTCAAAAGAAAAACCCTCCGGTCTAAGATCCTCAATGTACAATCGCCTGATGCAGTATTCGTGCTGTAATAAAATCTCACCCTGTACATCGCATTTATACTAACATCCGTATCTCCGGAATTCGTTCCTCTCTGAATGCAACCCAATAATGATAAAGGCCCGATGCTCCAAGAATTTCCCACACATCTGCAGCCTGACTGACTTGATTCACTTCTGCTTTAATGACAAATTACGATCTCTCAGACATGTTAAGGCAAAACACTCAAATGAAAACCAACTCGACACAATGCCTACAATGTGGTAAGCGTAAGTATACTCTAAAGAAACAAAAAAGCATGAGACTGAGAAGTATAATGCAGACTAACAATTGTAAATGTTGGTCAACAGTGTTTTGGTTTCCACTTTTATGTTTTCCTTTATTGTTACTCATACGAGCTGTTGTTTTGAGTACAATACTACTGACTGTAAAGTACAGAAAAGATGAATGACTCTCACGCATCAAAGACTCGGTCGTAATTGGCAAGTCAAATTTTTGGCATTAAGTATACTTCCATTCTATACATGTCTTATGCTTCTTATTGTTAGCTTAAGATTTCTCAGCTATTTGAAAATCTATTTTGCTATTGCTATAAATGTTAAAGAACTATTAATGGTAAGTTGTGATACAGCGAGAACCGAGTTACACATATATTTCTTGCGTCTCATGTTATAATGTGTACCTCCGTAAGTTTTGAAAATATTACAAGTTGGTAGACGTTTCATAATGCAGTAAATGTAGGTTGCATATCATCCTAGAGTCACACAGTCACAGTAATAAATGATGCATTTCTGAACAGCCGATTTACCTTAGTTAATTAAACCATAACATTATTAACGGCTCTCTAAATTATATCTTTACAAAGAAACTACAATGAATGACCAACAGAGTTGAGGTATTCTCTTTGTCCAAGGAGGATTCATTTTATCTTCTGTAACCATTTAAGTACCAAGTCTCACACAAAGCAAATAATAATTGTCATACACAAACATAAACACGGGATATAAAAAATCGTGATCAACCTACATCTACATACATTTCAAACAGACACATAATACAAAAGATACATAATAGTATAAACATTGATCGCGAATGAGACACAAATGAGACATTAATATAGCCTCTGGGACTAGGATTTATTAAGAAATTAAAAATTGGTAGAGATACGTACTAAAGTAATAACTAAAATTGTCTACAAAATTTTACCTTCAGTTTTTTTACTAAATACAGAATATGGGAGGAAAACTTTGGTAGAACATGCAGGTCTACTTATTTGAGTGCATTTCCTTTTAAAAGTTCAACATAGTTAAGTGAATAACGAATATCTAGGCTACTGGAAGATATACATTACTCGTAACAAGAAGCTTTAATATAAAATTAATGTCATTTTCTATTGTATACGTATGCAACGTGACATCTCTAGAGAATTTCTTCTTGGAGTAATAAGCGTAGATCATTGCACTATGTTGTTCTCGGATGCAGGGGCGTAGAACCGGCGGTGCTGTGGGCGCGGTACACAAGGACAGCAGGGCTTGGGGGCAGCACAAAACGTTTGAAATAAAATAGTCGGTACAAACATTTTGTTCCTAAAATGTTTGTATTTCACTATATTTTTACTCCCTTTAACCGTTTACATGAGAAATATCGATTTCTAAAATGAGTAAAACATTGACACTGTATTTGAGATTTCTGATCAAGTGCTTAAAATTGTAAGCGGTACCTTTGTTACCTTTGTATTTCGCTAGAGTTACTAGAGTATGACACGAATTGAATTTTAGAAAAGCGGATCTGAAATTTTATTAGTAAATACTAAATACATATCAAGAAAAATAAATTTTAGACACTTGGAAGCTGTTACTCCTAAAAATATTAAAACTGCTCCACACTGTTTCACAAGTTTTCATTTTTGCACGTATTTTATATACGACAATTATGGCTACAATTGTATGTATATATTATAGTATTTATAGTGAAACAGGATAGCATTGTGCACCCGGGCACCCAAGTCTTCAGTTAAGCCACTGGCTCGATGGCTGTATACGTCAATACGTCCATTAAGATTGAATATACCTTCTAATCGTTATAAAGTTGTTTACAATGCAATTTGTCTGAAGACAAGAGAGAATGGAGGCGTACAAAATACTGACATTGAGTTCTAGAAGCAAATTAGGACATGAAGTGTAAAATATACAAGGAAATCGTACATTAGTCCTCCTAGTAAGCCATAATGACTATCCAATATACCTAAAGTCACGTACAAAGCGTAAATGTAGTACGAAAGCAAGTACGAATTCAATTCTTAGTGTTCTATGTATTATTATAGTCAAATTGTATTACATCAACTTCTTTTAGATACTTGTACTATTGTTAAGGTAGCCGCAGTTAAACAGTGAGCGAGCACAAGTAAAACATGTGAAATTGAGATGGAAGAATTGAATCACATACACAAGAACAGTTGAAAAGACAAGACACATGACCTAAAAACTGTTGAAAATTAACAAATACGTAGCTTGGGTGGCCAGAAAAAAGAAATTGAGTTTGTTCTTGTACTGTAACGATATAACTGCGAGCAAAAGTAAGAAAGTCAGAAAATCATACGACATGATGATGGAAGATGTGCCTGACTAACTTGTAAATGGTAACTACAATCCCACTCCTAAAACCACACTCTTTATGTCCAAACAGTACCACTAGCTATGTATTATTTGTATTATAACGCTTTAGTACTCCTTTAAAAATAACAGGATGATTCAACTAGGTATGCACTATAGCTTTGGAAGAGCAAACATCGTAATCAGTAATGAAACCATGATCCGGCAAAACATAGAGCACACATCCAGATACAAGTATATACAAGTAGCTGGAAGCTACACTGAGTATAATTATGAGAGTATAGAGAAACTGATACAAATTCAAGTCTACGAGTATTTAAGTGAAAAGAAGATCTCCTCCCATACAACAGGAGTCACGGACAAATGCACCAGGCAGTTGTTTTCTGGAAGTTTTTACTTGCGTGTTCTATATGCATTCTGTATTTACTATCGTGAATTTAATGGCGATCCCCTGTAGGATTAGGAGTGTGTAGTAGTAGATTCACATTATAAGGCAAAAGTGAAGAACACGGTTATTTAATGTGAACACATATATTGTGTAGTGGTGTATATTGATGCAGAGCGATATAAAGTGAAATAAGTACAATAAGGGAGTTTTTTGCTCGTGTTGTTCTTATGGGGTGAAATGAACAAAGTCATCAATCTTGAGCTCTATATCCTCTCCGTCTCCATCGTCGTTTTTATTGCTTTCGATCTAAATGTGATATAACTACTACTAAATGCAACTATATCTATAATTATGAGCTTCTTCCTAGAACGAAGAAGAAACATTTAGTATACCACCATCACATTAACAATGGAAATTAAGAAAAGCTAATGTCTCCCAGTTTCGGCCTTCTTTCAATGTTGAGGAAAAGATTGCAGTCAAATGAAACCATTTTATTCCTTGAGTCAGCAAATGCAACGCACAGGTAGGATTTTACTGTTTAAATATTATATATTTGAGGTACACACTATATAAACCCTTTGGATGCACTAATGTGTATGTGAAGCATTTATTTACCTATATGTTTACGCAAATGTCGTATATAACTACATATTAAGCCGTACATAGATATCCCCATTAGTGAATATGCATAAAGACACACAGACAGACAGATAAAGTTAAAGTGAAGCGCAAATGGGCTTGAAAGACAGATTGCCGTCTGCCGCCTCGTTAATTGTTTACATTTAATTGGAAATGAACTTTGCTTGGATAGATATGGTAAGCTTTAAGTGTAAGATAATTTATTTTATAGGAGCGCTTCATTCCTCTATAAGTAAATATTGCCACTTACAAATTATACCCGTACATACTTCTCGTAAGCTTTTCTAGATAGGGCATCCTATGCGAGTAATTTGGTATATATATCATAACATTATTACATACCTAGGTAGGTATTAGCAGAAATATTTCAGAAGCATGTCAGATTGCTACTTGGAACTGTGAGACTTGGTTTCTCTGTGCAAATACAAATTAACCAAAGCAAACGTAACGAAACCGAAAGGAAAGTAGTAAAACGAATCTGTCTGGCACAAGGACATAGTGTGTGTGTCTCTATAATGAACAGGATGGTGAAATTCACAGGAAAAGGGAAGGAAATGGAAATGAATGAATGAAATGTGAAATGTGATGTAGCTCATAATAAAATAATTCCATATAGCTCTGTCACTAGTCTATAAACCAATATGTATATTAAGTACACACTCATAATAATGTAAATGTACACTGCAAAAGTTATTACACTATATTTTACACAGTAAATATTTGCCACGGCATTACTTAGTACATAGCGCAAAAGATGAAATTGATCTATACATAACTGTTCCAAGTATTTACAATAAATCCTATCTCAAGGCCACCTGTGTTGACTGTTATGGTTTGATGCATTTACTGTAATGGTATTAACATCCTCACTTCTGCTAGTTAAACAAAGGGTGCTACAGATACATAGTAGTGTTTAGTGCATGTAGTTGTTGTTGGGTCCCTCATCTCCTGTTATTGACGATACAGATAAGAATGATACTCTAATATCAGAACAGATTCCGCATTAGAAAATACATAAGTGAGCCAAAATCATATTTCACTCGCTTTACTACCACACTACACTTCTGTACTTCTACTTCTACAACTCAACTTCCTCATTGACAGAGATGTAGCAAAATAAATGTACTTAGTCATAACACTGAGAAAGTTTATCGTTCTGTTGTATTTCTCTCTCTCGTTCTCTGAGTATTTCTTGCTACAGTATATGTACAATGTATGTATCATTGTAGGTATCACATGTATGTGATGTGATGGAATAACTAATCTTCTTAATGTAATGAAACAACTAATGGCTAATGTTATACTGGAGATTCATTTGGACAAATAAATTATTACACAAAGTTATAATAGTATTTTACCCAGAAGATTTATAGAAGCATATAGTTTGTAGTAATAATATTTGTTCAGCACACTTCTATGTTCATAAGTGTATTACGTAGATGTAGCATGTATATTTATAGACTACATACAAATATGAGTTGATATGTATACATTTAGTATATAGTACACATAAATATAATAGTTATTAATTGTGAGTACTTCAGTAGGTACTATTCGTGTATTAAATGTAGTGTTTCTATAAGGAAAGGCTACTGAACTCTACTTTGTTTCATACCTACATTTCATGCGTGCAAAATGTAATCATGCATTGAGCAGAGTATTACGTTTTGTGTTTTATATGTAGTGTGTGTATGTGTTGTTTTAAGTAATGAGAAATTATGTAGATTTCTACAACCAAATAATGTTTCAGGACAGATAGAAGGTGGAAGTGCTTGTCTTAGTATATAGGGAGCACAGAATTACTACTACAAAAGTCTCTGACAATGTTCATGTGAATGTGCTGAGCATTGTATTTATTACATAATACTGGTGTGGTGTACGCACAGTCGACACAGGGCATGTGTAATAAAGAGTGTTGGTAATAAAGGGAGCAAGATGTAGAGAGCCCTGCTGCATGAATAACAAAACATAAGTATGCAAGATGTGAATCAATGGGTGGAGATAATTAATTGGCTAATCTTTCATTTGGAATGCGAATCTTGGCCTATGGTGGAGGATGCATATGCATGAAATGGTTTTATGACTCTCCCCGCACTCTCAGTCTCTCTCTTTCTCGTTTGCTCTTCCTCTATAACTGACTTTATTTAATCTAACTTTATTTTGCTTTGGTCGGCAGACCTTAATTTCTTGCTTCTTAAACTTGTTTTGCTGTTAGCTGACACTACTATTATAGTTCTTCCGTGACATCCTTTCAATGTGAGTCATAGATACCTACTCTTTTGTAATAGCATTTAGTACGTTATAAAAGTTTAAAAGTTGAATCGAATACATAAATCCAAATGGGTTAAGCAACGATTATTTTTCACATGGAGATTGTCCTACTACTGTACATTGTGCATTATGCCGCCTAGTTACAATAAGAAACGACTGCACTGGGGTTTTATGCAATTATTAAACCGTTATTGTTGGTATTGCATATGGGAACGTGTATGAAAAATAGTTATAGACACACATTTGTCATTTTAACAATCCAATGCAAAGAATTTACCCAGAAGGTCCTTCCATCAAATCGTAATATGTGTACTTTGTATGCACTGACAATTGAACATCTACAGTATCGTCAATTGTCAATACACAAAGGCATAGCTCATCATGACGGTACGAGTGCATTAAGGGCAAATAATGAATTTTATTAATGCAGCATCATTCAATAAAATCGCCCCGTGGATAGATTTACAGTTTACGCTTTATTATTCTGATTTTTTTATTATTCATATGATGCTCTATGAATTTTGCATGAGATGAATTCTTTAATTTAATAGCATTAACAGTAAATTACAATAAGACAAATCCTCCCAGGTACTGTGTAATCTATATCTATAGTTATTTTTTGATGTTACAGAATTGATTTGAGACCTAAATCCTTGGTGCATACTTGATTTGCATTAAATTGACCCTTGGGCAACAGAATTTATTTAATTGCTGATTCACATCATTAATTTCGGTTCGCAGAAAATATTTGTGGTTAGTTATAAAGAAAAGCTGCGATTGTCAGTATTTAAATATGTATACCAATGTATGTACAAAGGTATATTGACCAATTTCCTGACTGTAGTGTATGCAATAGCTACCATAATGATTCGCTGAAATTTTACTCACACAAAGTATACATAAACATACATTAACTACTTAAGTATGGGTTAAACATTAAGAAACTCTTTAAAACTAACATTGACGGTGAAACAGTATAATAATGAACTCAAGACTTCATACAAATATTGAATTAGCGATGGGAAAGGTAAACACCTAACTAAATACTCAATGGTTAAAAAAGCTTGCCTTAATCAATAATAAAAATTAATGTTAACCTACTAACTAATTAAATAAATTCATGCTTTTTCGCATATGAGAAATAGTTAATAACTGTATTGTAGGTATAGGTATAGGCCAACAATTTAGCATAATATGCACTATTAGAAAGTAATACCCGTTACAAGTATGAATTCCACTGCCCCTATTTGGTCCTTGCTGAGCTATAGGTAAGTAATTGATTACAATTTTTTTCTTAAATAATTATTTAAGACATAAGAATGACCATTTTTAGTAATGCTCTGTCATAGAAAATTTGCACAATTATTTCAACCAATTTTTGTGCAAAGCACGCTCAGTTGATCATTTTAGCAGAACTAAAAGCAAAGACTAAAAATTTATGAGAAATGTAGGGCACTGATTGGCTACAGTCTTCATGACATGACGATCTAAGAAACTATATAATACGCTACGATTTTCTGTACAGTTTTGCTTTTGCTTTACCAGTCGGCAAGGCACAAAGGTGCATTCTACAGATAACGTGATATACATAGGTACTGCAGATACTAAATAATGTAATGTATTTGTATTATCCATTGGCACACATAGCACTGTATCTGTTTGATTGCTATTACTTAAAGTAATATTAGGTAAATATATTGAGTTGAAGAGCAATAGAATTTCTTATGATTATTATATTGAGCATACATACAGATTTAAGCTTGATTGTTTAAAAATGATGAAACAGTTAGAGTTTTACGAGAAGATTTATATGCGTCTCTTAGAGCAAATAGTACACAAGTAATGTGCTTCGTCTATATTGCAACAACTGACAGGCAACATACAAAAGTGCCTATCTCCGAAAAGTATTTTTTGCGAATTGAAGAGTTTTAGTCAATATTGATACATTGTATGTGTAAAATAGGTAAGATATTTGCTAATACAGATACTAGAGACTAGAGAGATACTCTAAAGTTGGAGTCTGAAGAGTCGACGCTTCTCCTCGACTACACTTTTCCAGCTCTCTACTTAAGTGTAAGCACCTACTTAAAGATAAAGATGTGTCTTGCGACGCATTACCCACTTATGTTCATTCAACACTGCCTGCCAACATTCCACACTCTACTCTTAACTACAGCTCTGAGTACACAAAAACCATAAGAAACGCGAACAAGAGCAAGAAAAAAGTTTCGATGAGTTTCTATTCCTTCCATTTCTTCCCGTTACAATACATTATTGCCACAGTGAAGAATGTAAACCTTCTTTCTTCCTATATCTCTACTTTTTGCCAATATTAGTATTTTCTGCCTACCTAAGCACCTCCACTATCGACAACCATTTAGTATCTATGTATATTTGCACAATAAACCGTAAACCATTTGTAGCAGATACTTTGTCCATGGGAACTCTCTATAACCCATGCAAGTTCTTTTACAAAAGGAGGATATTGCCTTTGCAACACACAGCAGTCATCATCATCATTTTGCCCACATTTTGTACCATTATTTACACACACTAGCAAAGATATAATGTCTCACTTTACTATAGCATACACTCTGTACCTGTGTGTACACTACATGTGCATTGATACAGATACAGAATACTTAGGTTCTGCACTTACATAATAAATAACAATGTTTGTGTGTACTCATGTTTAGTCATTGTGGCTATTCCATTTATTTCCTGATTCCGGTTTCTCCCAGGTCCGTTTTATTGTATCTACCTACTCTCACTTAGATATTTAGTATTTACCCAGTAGAGGAACTTGCTTTGAGTTCTCTTTACTTGCCAGCAAAACCTCATTTGTATTTTAAGCTTATACCTATACAACATTTTATACCTATTTAGGTATACATAATTGCAAAACCAGTGTATATACAGAAATAATAATTTACCCGAGTGGGCCATCTCTAACTGCGTA
This sequence comes from Pogonognathellus longicornis, assembly GCA_034694085.1. Classification (NCBI taxonomy): domain Eukaryota; kingdom Metazoa; phylum Arthropoda; class Collembola; order Entomobryomorpha; family Tomoceridae; genus Pogonognathellus; species Pogonognathellus longicornis. The sequence continues at coordinate 7,978 of JAQFYB010004163.1, read as the reverse complement.
TGAGGTTAGCAGGTTACGAGTACGAATGAAATGTTACATATAGGCTTGGGTGCCTAGGTAAAGCTATATATACTTCGCACCGATGATTTGTGATCGCAGATTTATTTTGCATCATTGAAAATCCTTGTTTCCTTTCTACTTTGCCTTTGAGGTCGTTAAATGCTAGCTGTAGATATACATACCTATACATAATAATAATACTATGGTATAAACAGTTTCTACAAATAGGAACATGCAAAAATGGAAATAGTAGACACTGATTCCATTCTGCTACCTATACATACTTACTTACGTACATAGAGAAAACACATACAACAATAAATACAAGGATTACATCCACATAAATAAAGATGCTTGTCCACACATAAACATAATATTTTATACTCAGCCTCAAGCAAATCGGTTGACAGCTTCACCTGCACTCTTGTCTAGTACATTTTGAACAGTTGTAGGTATAAAGTAGCTCTGCACGCGTCTTCTTGAGAAATGGGTACATGCTATACCTATAGGTATATATTGTGTACACACAAGGTCTGTGACTGTGTTGTGTGTCATTGCTTTTACTACTGAAACACATAAACCAAGGTAGAGTAGTGGTAAAAGCAATAATACCGCAGTAATCTTCGTTAGGCATGCAATTACGATGGTCTGTAATGTAATGCTGCCATGCCCTTGTTATTACCAACAGAAGAGTTATACTTTCATAAATGCGAACCATGCAGCTACTACTAAAGGATTGGAGCCAGTAATCTGCACAGGATCATATTTATATCCAGATATACCTAGTCGCTAGGTTTGGATTGTACGTATATGGGACTGTTAATGTGTATTGTATGTAATTCGGGCAAAGTGTATGAGGATAATGGTGAAGTGGTTTGTTATGAATGGAATCCAATGGACTACCTAGACTTAGTTGGCGATTACTTTGAGCTTTTCCGAACGTAATAATGATACGAGAGTAAGAGATGAGCTGAAATGAATGTACCATTGGGAATTACAGACAACCGACAGAGTTAGCGTGACTTAGATAAGTCTACCAGACATTTAAGTTTGTTTCTCTTTCTGCGTATGCACTATACTCGTGTTCCGACTGAGCTACATTTAATATCTAGTGCAGACGCAGGGATGCAAACATTAAAGTATTTCATTCTTTATATACCTATATATTATATATGGTGTAAGCAGGTACGAGGTACTTAAAGTACCTATGTAGTTATAGATATTTTGCTTGTTTGAGTGAAACTGTTATGGTTTATGGTTTGTACTATATTTAGGTAAAGGTACTACTAGTTTACGTTTTATGTAGTAGCATGGATATAGTGTTTAATACTGTGCATACTCAATGTATATGTACTTAGGCAGAAATGAATGTATGAGTAATCCTTCCTGAGACTTGTGCTGGCACACATGAGCCAAATAGCAGAGCATTGCTTGATGAGATGTTTTATTTATTAGAGGAGATTTACTGAATTCTGTATCAAGTTCACAAGCAGAGCTAAAGAGAGAAAGAGAGTGCTGGCTTTTACCAAGTGTTGTGCTTCTGTGTCGTTTTCCTGGTTATACATTTGTGGGAGTGTGTCTCATCGCGGCGGTGATAGTGAAGAGGGGAAAACATTAAGTCACAGTCGTAGTCGTGTAGACAGTAATGTGCCCGGTAATATTTTCAGAATGGCAAAATAGAAATGCTGGTCTGCATTTTGCAATTTAGTTCTTTTGCCCCATTTCAAATAAGCAGAGCATAGGATATTATTACCGTTTCCGTTAACCAACTTTATGTACTCACTCAAACATAAATGGAAGAGTCAAGTGAGGCACCTACTCAGAAATCAAAGACTGAATGCTTGATTTATTCAATTCATCAAAATATTATCGCGCTTTACCATTCACGAGAACAATGTTTGATGAGTCAACAACAATTTTGTTTTTCAAAACAATAATTTATAAATATTTTAGTATTTTACTGATGTATGGATTGGAAGCAAGTTTTGTAAGTATGTTAAATAGTGGAGCTAACGGATAATGCAGTGACATCAATATTGTCCAATTAATGAAAGAAGAGGACAAATTAGGGGAAAATAGAACCAGTAATTTATTTTAGTTTCTTAAATATGGATACAAACTGCCGATGATTCAATACTTGAAATATTGCAGGCTCTTTGGTAAAAGTTAATGGCTTCCCATAAGTCTATAATGATTCGTTTCTGTTTCTAACTAATATTACACATTAAATGAAACCCCTTAGTGTTAGTTAGCTTTATTTTAACATTTTATATTGCTATAATAGGCACTTATAACTAGTCCAGTTTATAATACAAGTTGTGCATGTACAGTTGTGTACAGGATTCATGATGTAGGACAAGGTTGACATTATTAGCAACAAAACAAAAGAAATCCTCCTACAGGCTACAATATGACTTTTCTAAAAGACTTAAGCCATATTATAGTCAAAATGAGCCTTCTCATAAAACAAGTTTAAATAGTTGGTTTAAATATGTGTCACTACACATTGCGACTCACACTTACAAAACCAGGCAATAAAAGAGGAGTTTTCAGAATTCAGACGGGAAGGGAGCTTTATGATAATGATCATTCCAGGAATATCCGGTGTCATCTCTTGGTGATGTTCATTCCGGTTCGACTGGCCCATTGTCACTTTTAAAATAGAGTCCTCATTTCAAAGGCATTCGATTGCACAACCGGTCCATCCTTAAATGTTGTACCTACTCATGTAGACATTCTCCATAAGTACAACTAACATTCTAACTAAAATGTATATGCGTCATCGCTTCGAGCTACTGAGCTGCAAAAGCATAAATAAAAGTAATACAACTTTTGTGACGAATATGGTATATACCTTAACATACATACAACTATCATTATGACAGATGCATATTATATTTTACCTACACGAGTAAATGTCCAACTTATTATTGCTTGCTTGCTCTATGCTGAATGTTACTATCATGGTTCCTTTTTTAAGAACGTATGAATGCATTTATCGAAGTAGATATAATGGATCAAAATTAATTTAAGCTATGCATTTTGCGAACGACAACCTGCAATGTTGATAAAACCTAAAAACTACCGATGGAAAATATTTGAACTGGAATCACAATAATAAAATCACTGTAATTCTAAACCCCATTTTAATGGCTATAAATAAGGAAACATCCCATGAAAAAACACATTTTTGTGTATCCATAAAAAAGGCTACAAGGGAAGAATTACTTTCTTTTAACAGATTCTAATTAAGTAACTGCATGCTGCTTTATGATTTCTGGTATTTGTGTGTCTGGGTACCGTCATAATGTGTATGTGTACTTTACTCTAGTTATATCGATTTAATTATGGATAGTGTTTGTATTGTTTTCCATGCTCGGGTTGTTTTTACACGTAGTTGAAAGATTCAGCAGAATTATATAATAAGTATGTAACCTTGTGTTTCATGTATCTAATAATTCGTCGTATCAGTTATTCCAACTAAAACATTTCCAATAGCATTGTATACAGAATCATACAATGCACTGATTACACCTCACTTCATTTACGTACTTTATTATTATACTTCGAATTGAACTGAGCTGAAGAGGGCGAGAACTGATTGTGATGTCAAACAAAAGTATTGGTTCATTTAAGCTGCTAGACATTTGATATAATCTGTGTGATAAGATGTTTGTAATGGATGCTGAAAACTTCGTTAGCTATGTTAAATAAATAAAGGATTTACAGATTTAATGCAGAGAAAGTAATCATCTAATATATAACATAATATAGACCTGACTGAATCAGAACTATACCTTAACTCAACAAACACGCACATAGAGAATTCGATGATAGTACGCAACTCACAGTAACCTAGTACCTGCCTACACATTTATACACAATCTCAAATATTAAATTTGTTAGTTTCCATTATGAGATGACATAGTTTGATCTCTCTCCACCCCATGTTACATATACATTGAGATACTACATGGAGATACAAGCATACAAGTTATTACAAACAAACTCTGAACTGATAATACAATATGAATACTACATAGTACGGCCGTCAGCAATTCACAAGGACAGTTTTGAAATGAAATTGGAAGAATGAATGAATGGAGGAATATAGGAACCACCCGGGTGAAACAAATGCGGGCAGTATGCTTTTCGTGTTCTCCGAAACGGTTCTGGTGATCAGAAGGAAAGCGGTGCTTAGCATTCATAGAAAACGTAATAATGATGATATGAGACCGATAAGTATTGAGTCTGTACGGAGAACGCTATCATTACTGTGTGAGGGCACACACGTACTGAATCTAAAATTATTGTCCTTGGCAGCCGTACAGAATTGAATTGACGTGCATTTTACTTTCGACTGACTGACTTAGTTAGCACTGCAATGATTATAATTACTCTCAATCGATCTTTATCACTGTGCATGTAGGTGTAAGTGTATGGTGTGTTTATAGGCACATGTCGTATGTAGACATTGTACAGCAACATCACTGTACCTAAATATATAGTCGAGAAAAGGGGAGGAATTCCATATAACATTTTATATGTACAAGGGTAGCTACTATATAGCTATTATTTTATTTTGTTGCGGTTTACCTGTTCCTTATCTTTCTCCCATAGTCTCTCTCAATGTGTTTAATTTTCACTTTGCACTGCACCGTGATTCGTTTACAAAACAACGGGACGCTCAAATGTAAATGTCGTGGCTCAATCCAGCACTCAATAAAAAGGGTGAAAGTTTTTAGCAGTTTAGAAAGTAAAAATTAAATATAACAACATTATTACCTTCAGGATTACAATGACTCCTTTCTAAAGAACGAATACTGAATTTGTAATTTACATTAAAACAGCTATGTTTCTTGTATATCGACGTTTGGATGTAATAATGTGTAATACTCTATGGAAATATTGCGAAGGTGTAGGGTGTAGTATAGTAGGCACTGCAGTGCAGAAGCAGGCACCTTAAGAACCCAGTAATTAGCAGCTAATCCAAATTCCAATCCCCTCAACTATAAATCACACATGGAAAAACAGGAGTCGTGAGTGTTTACACAGTAATTTAGCCCAACATGACTACATTTACTTGCCAGTTTGTGAAAAATGTTTCTAGTGTATATATAATGTATATGTAAGTCATGTATGTAGTGCAGCGACTGTACTGCTCAAGAAAGTAATATATACAAACGACTGTATAAGTAGTGGAGTCAGCAAAAAAGAAAATGAATGAAGTTGAAAAATCATGCATATATGAACTGCAAGAAAATTATTGAGTACACAGTGTATGTAAAACACATACTAGGCTTAATAAAATATACACTCTTGCACTATTTATACAGCTATAGTTGTAAAGTGAACTTTAATATGAGGAACGAGAATTATTATTGAAGCAAAGTCAAATGTACGTAAGTGAGAGGGATTTTGCGTCTTAATCTACGTCCAATCATCATCATTTTGACAATGCAAATGCAATGGTGCGGGCCACGCTAAAATCTCATTTATATCGCCAATTTCGTGCAATGAGTGATTTATGCACGTGCGGAGCCCAACCAGAAACAGGTGATGACTGTTCTGAGTTTGTTTGCTGGGAACTTTCACTGTTTCACCTTCATACACACTATATAAGGAAATTCCACACACAAACTCATGTATTAAAACACACTACATACTACTTTCAAGCTAACCTTCTTACATGTATTTCCTCCATATTAGGTTGTGTATGTTTATATATTTGTGTAGTTAATGACTTATTACATTTGTAGCAAAGCCAACTGTCTAGTTGTAGTTGTATAGAAGCAATAATGTGACTTATATTGATATATTATGTGTATGCCTTAGCTACCACTATATAACTGACATGCCTGTGTTTACGTATCGTGTATGTGTATATTTCTACTCATGACTAATGTAAGAAACAACTGCAACAGCAAATGCAACTGGAGAAATCAAAGCGAAGGAAAATAAGGGGAAACCAATCCATCACTTTAGTCTACTTTATCACTATCCACATCCACCGACTGCTTGGCAGAGGCAAATCACGTCAAGTCAACCCAAGACTCAACCGACGCTCATGCTTTCTCGTCTCCCTAGGCATGCTACCGATAAAATATAGTCATATTACACACACACAGAATGAATTCTCATAGAAATTGTTATTTTAAGTTTAAGTAAGTCGTTCAACATTTTACTCAAGAAGTGCATGAGCTCAACACAACCACCTTACTAACTAGTACTTTCAACCTTAACTGCTTATTAGGCCTTTGATATATGTATAAAGACATTAGACGTGCTTACAAGCTACATATTCGACTTCATAATGCCATTAACACTAAATTGCTTTCTCTCTAGACTAATATTTTATCATCATCGCACAGTAAATATAGAAATTGCTGTGGGTTTTATACAGCAAATGTTATTTCATTGAGACAGTTTTTTGTACATCAATCAACTTGGCAATTTCATTTGTACCTAAGTACCTATACACGTTATTTAGAATAAAGAGTGGATTTTACATTTTATATTAACAATGTTTCCCTTATTACTTGTCAAATATTAGTCACGAATTTTAAAAGGCTATTTTATTTTGCCTAATAAATAATTGTAACTAATAAAATACCTCAGAATAATATTTTATATAATCAAAGCAATTCTTGATTTCATTTAATTCAGGTACTAAACCTTTGTAGTTTATCAAATTCGTGTATTTGCAATACACACTTGGGTGGCAGTAAAATATCTGAACATTCAATTTTAGAATTCTAGTAGTAGGTATTAGATAGGAGTAAACTTTTGTGAAACGTGAGATGCGTTATGCTGATAGATGGGTAGTAGTAAACACGTCTATTGTTCTCTAAAAGACTACGCATCTTGACAAAAGAGATTAACTGAACATTATACTCCTACACATTTATCATTTGAGAGTACAGAATTGTGTATGGGGAGCATGCTAGGGCCAGGTCGACTTGTTTTTGTCCGTATCAAATATTCGATAATGTCTATGTGAAATGGATAGCTCCGTTTGAAATCCGATAGTTCCGATCTGTCGACAGAAACCGATTTGATTGAAACGGAATTATAAAGTTGGATAATGTGTCGTACGTATTTACAGAAATATAAATGGAATCTCAATTTTCAGACTTGAGCGGGACTACCAGGAATTTCCATTATATCAAATAGACATTTGTTATACACTAGCATCTCTATGCATACAATACAATACACTATATGCTCTTCTCGCATAAAACTGACTCCATTGTATTCTCAAATTGAATCAAATAAATGAATGAATGAAGGAGAATAGTTTATAGAGTTATCTTGTCATCTATGAGACTACACTACTCCTGTACAGAAATGTATTGAAACTCTCCGTGTCGGTTCTGTCGGATATTCGTGCCTTGACACGGGGGATGCGGAAACTACTTCTAACAATACATAAGTGAATAAGAATTGGTAACTAGATACTGTTTTGTATCTCTGACTGTCTCTCTCGCACACTCTCACTCGCTCTGTCTCTCTCTACAATATTCAATTGTATTCTCTGTAATTCCCCGATTACTCTCTCTCTTTCTCCTCCTGTAAATTGTAATCTGTTTGTAAGTGAATCCCAAATGGAAGTACCTACATAAGTTAGTAATTCTACATAATTTTCAGCTTGTACGTCAATTTACTCAACTATAGCAATATTAAAGGTAAAAGGTAAATTGTTTACTGCTCTATACACGCTTTATTTGTTATATTATGTAACAATAACTGACATGACCCAAAACAGAGATGAAAATACGTAAACAACAATTTCAATTTATGTATAAACCTAGGAGAATTTACAGTTTAAATTTCCACGGATGACATGACTTGACTTAATATAATTGATACGCATGTATTATAGGCACTTATGTGTTATTATGTATCTCTGATGTAAAACTTTAAATATAGTCCAGAATATTATGGAGGCTTACGGAATAAATCTTACAGATATATCATG
>JAQFYB010004162.1:0-17064 GCA_034694085.1 Pogonognathellus longicornis | reverse complement strand
ATAAAAGTAATAATGCAATATTTTTTGTTGTGTATTGGGTCATAATGTCCAGTTTATGGAAGAAAAATGATTTTCAGGAATTTTGGATAGAAATGAGATAAGTAGGCAATTATACAAATTAAATGATTCAAATAAATTGTTATAGTTTTTTTAATACCTAGTTACATTTAAAAAAATAAAAATATAAGAACGTAAAGGTATATGCTTAAAATAAAACTAGACCTTTATGATTTTTGCATGAAAAGTTTATAAAATAATTTATATGTTCATTTGGGCAAATAAAATTGTTTCTGTGAGTGATATAGCCACTCTCTGGGCTACTATGGTTAAGTTGGGCTTCCGGTCCGGTAGTGGTTTCCGTTTGACAAAAATTAAAAATAGTAGTCTACTTATACTTCAAATATTATTGTACCTATAAATTATAAAATATATTAGTAATAATAAAAATATTACTAATTTTAATAAAAGTTGTTGAATTATATTATTAGGGCATGGATGTATTAGTCAATCTGTACAGTGTTCAAATGGATGAAAATTATTGGAAAGATCCACATTTATTCCGACCGAGCCGATTTTTTGGACCCGATGGAGAAATAGTGAACTCTGATCATTTAATTCCATTCAGTTTGGGTACAGAAGCATTGAAAAACTCTCAAACAAATTATTGATTTTAATTGTTGTTGAAAATTAAAGGAAGAATAATTTTTCAGGAAAGAAAGGCTGTTTTGGGGAAGCGGCTGCTAGACTCAGCTTTTTCCTTTTCTTCACAAGTCTTTTACAGAAGTACACATTTATTGGAGATCCTGCCACAAAAGGAGCAGTAAACTTAGAGCCTGTGTGTGGTGTAACGCAATACCCGCATCCATGTAACATCGTCATAAAACCAAGAGTTTTTAAACCAAATGTTTAAGTTACAAGATCACAGTCTTAAAACTTTGAAGTCGTCGGCAACTTAAAAGAGTAACAACACATCAAATTTTGAACTCATTGTCAGCGTGGGTTAGGCAATCACAAATCCTAAATTGTATAAAAATTTGAAACAATTCTGTGAAAAACTTCAGGCTATAAGAGGACACGCAGAATGCATGGTACAGATACGGGCCGAAATGTCTCACTTCTACTAGAAAAAGTTGTGAACAGTAATAGTATTGGCTATGACACTTTGTACACTAATAAATATTATTATCAGACAAATATTTATTGTCTTTAAAACTTTATTCAATTAAAATTATTACAATTAGGTTGAAACTTTTTCACCTTTATATTTTCTTTTCCGAATTAACCAATTTTCTTAAAATAGTGATGATAATACCAGTGACTATCATGAAAGCACCCACAAAACTGAAAAATAGAAATCAAACAATTTGCTGTTACCTATACATTTTTAAGGCCCCATTAAAAATAAGTCAATTTATTCTAACTCAAGTACCTTAAAGCATCTGGAATGACTCCGAGAAACATATACTGCCAAATAAATGAAAACGGTATACCGGACGTCCTGATTAAAGACACATGGCCAGCTTGTTCACATTGAAGTGCGCTGGACAAGAAAATTTGAGCTAAAACATTAAAAACTCCAGACACAACCATTAAAATCCACTCCATTTTGCATTTCGGAAATGCCAAAACTCCCGATGCTTCTGCAAGTACAATACTTAGTGCCGTCCCCCAGATGTACAAAATAAATGTCAGAATTGAATAGTGGACGTGTGTTAAAAATCTTACAAAGATCATCGAAATTGATACCAACACAGTACAACCGAATGCCAAAGATGTTCCTATCTGTAAAAAATGAATAAAAAATCATAAAACAAAATAAAACTGATTTTAGAATTGTACAAAATATTAAACGCACAAGAAAATTCAGATCCATTTTGGAAGAGCCTGTTAGAAAAGGTGGCCTTGTAATGACAGCTACACCTACCATAGCCAGAATTCCAGTGGCAATTATCACAAGGTCAAGATCTTCCCGGAGTAAAAGCCAGCTAAAAAAGTATACGAAAATCGTCGCACTAGAAGCTATCACATTGGCGTCTCCAATATCCAAATATTTCATCGAAAAATATAAAAAAACCAAAGCCCCCACGCTTGTAATCGATCTCAACTAAAAATATCATAATTTTTTTATAATTTACTTTAACCTTAAAATGTTTTTTCACGCATTAAAAAATTTTATTACAAAAAAGAGCTTCGACTTACAAAAATAAATGTATTTGTTTTGTACTGTTTTTTGAATGGCAAAAGAATATCTTGAATGAGAGTTGTTTTCTTACATCCGCTTTGGAAAAGTATAAATGGTAATGTGAAAAATCCAGCGAAGAGAAAACTCCATACACAAATATGAAATGGATTTGCATCTGGCATTAATTTAACCACGAGAGAATTCAAGGAAAACATTATGGCTGATCCAGTGGCTAAAAATATTCCTAAGAATCTTTGAAAAATAGATTTTGATTTTAAGGCATCCCTATTAAGGTCGAATTCTTCGATATCCTCGCAACTTTCTTCCTCCGATTGATTTTGTACATTTGATAAGTTTTGAGCTTTGTCTTTATTGACACGATCTACATGAGATGACGGTGACAGATTTTGCTTTTCAAGTTTTCTATGACTAAAATCATCCTTTGAAACGACAGCTTTAATAGCACTAGGATTGTCAACATTTAAAAGTGGAATTCTTGTTTGTTCATCATCGCCATCTCCGTCCACAATTTTATCAGAAACCATTATTAATACAGTACATTAATTGATCTACAGATTCAAATAAATTAGTATACACTATGCACAGCTTTTTAATATTTAATATTAAAAATATGATAATATAAAAATTAAAATAAAAAAAAAATAAAATAAAATTAATATAGGAACGGAGAGGTTTATGCTTAAAATAAAACTAGACCTTTATGATTTTTTTCCTTAAAAGGTTATAATATAATTTATATATTCATTTTGACATATTAAATTATTTCTGTGACTGACAGCCACTCTCTGTGCTATTATGGTTAAGCTCGGCTTCCGGTCCGGTAGTGGTTTCCGTTTGACCAAAATTAAAAATAGTAGTCTACTTTTTTTCTCGATTGAGGTCCAACGCAATGGTTAAAGGTTTAAGCATTTAACACATAATTGGAGACATTGTTCTGAAAATATATTTAGCACAGCTCTACACTAAATGCTCTAGCTGCACATACTTCACATTCACATTACAAATGAACAGAGTAAATGAAAAACCAATTCACTATTTAATCCGGCTGAAAGTCTCATTAACAATTTATTGCTTTATGTCCTCCGCTAATTCACTTTCATTCAGGTCAGTATTGTCATGTAATGAGTTTATAAGTAAATAAAGACATCAAATCAAATCAAATCAAATTTTACTATTATATCACGGAAAGTATAGAATAACAATTACTACATTTTATTATGGTATGTATAATGTATGTATACATCTTATTGGGATGTATATGCGTATTGCGTATTGCATATAATAATGTAAGGTTGTAATTATGTTTATATATATTTGCTGCTGGAAGACTTGACAGAAGTAACCTCGTATGAACTCGCAAGAAAAATAAAAATTTGTGATAACTGCCGCCAGTCTGAAGATACTTTGTACTACTAAAAAATCTTCATGAGATCACCTTGAGATTTGCAGATCAGCTGTCGAAGATGCTTCTCTCAGAATCTCATGTGTTATGCAATCGTATTCATTCATGCGAATTCTCTTTCATAAAACCAACACAGTAAATAAGATTATTTTTCAACACCTTGAAATATTTAACTGATAAATCAGAGGATTTTTTGGGATTCTTCTTAAATTAATTCTTCCAGAAAGGCATATAAAACATTAATTAGCTTAAATACAGAAGTAGCCATAAATTGTAATTCAATCATCATAAAGATTTATTTTCAGGTCCCAGTCTTTTTGGTCAAGCTAAGATTTGACTTTGTATGCAGTTGACAGGTACAAAATTTGAATCTACTTCTAAAAAATTCTAATGTTTGTGGCCAATAAAAAACTTGTTATGCCGATAACAATAATGTAGCTAAGATAGCTCTCAGCTGCAGTTATTTAACAATCAATTTTTTCGCTGTTAATCTTTGGGTTTTTGTTTCATTGTAATTAGTTTTCTTAAAATTGTGACGATGATTCCAGTGACAATCATAACAGCACCTATAATACTGAAAACCAAAAACACAAACTTACATAAACAAAGAAATTAATTGTCATTATATTAAAAATACAGCAAAAATAATTTTTTCCATATCCTACTTAATATTATTAGTTTTGTACTTTGTACAACCTTAAAGCATCTGGAACGACTCCGAGAAATATGAACTGCCAAAGGAACGTAAACAGTATGCTGGAAGTCCTGACAAGTGACACATGGCCAGCTTGTTCATATTTAAGTGAACTTGCAAAAAGCGACTGTGCTAAAACATTTAAGGCTCCAATAGAAGAAATCAATATCCATTCCGACTGACATTTGGGGAATGCTAGAACTCCAAATGCTGCTGCCATTACAATGCTTTGAAAAGTTCCCCAAGTGTACAAAATAAAATTCAGGAGTGAATAATGAACATTTTTTAAATATCTTATAAAAATTGATGAAATAGACATCAGCACCATGCAAGCGAATGCTAAGGATGTTCCAATCTGAAAAAAAATAACAGAAATTAAAATTCCGTTAGAAAATGAATACAAACCTTTTTCATGATTTTTTACTCACAAGGAGATTCATGTCCACTTCTGCGGAGCCAGTAAGCAAAGGTGGTCTTGTAATTACAGCTACACCTCCAATAGCCAAAATTCCAGTAGCAATTATCACAAGGTCGAAATCTTCTTTGAGTAAAAGCCAACCAAAAAAGTATACAAAAATCGTAGAACTGGACATTATCACAACTGCATCTCCTAAATCCAAATACTTCACGGAAAAATAAAACAATGCGAACGCATTGATGCTTGCTATTGACCGTAGCTGAAAGAAATGTATTAAAAATATTTTTCAAGCAATACAGTTAGGTAATTATTTTTTAAATTAATAATATTCTAATTACAAAACTGAAAAATGTTGTAAACAATTTTAATCAAGATTACATTATAAATAAACTAACCAAAATGAACAGATTGGTTTTGTAGTGGTTTTTGAAAGGAAAAATAACATTTTGACAAAGGGCTTTTTTCTTGCATTCACTTCTGAACACCATAAATGGCATTGTAAGAAATCCTCCGACGAGAAAACTCCAGACGCAAATGTTGAATGGGTGTACCTCGGGGATAAATTTAATTATGAGAGAACTCAGAGAAAATGTAAATGTTGTAGCAAGTGCTAATAATAGCCCTAGACATCTTCTCCATATTGATTTCGGTTCTAATCCAACCCCTTTTGCTAGTGGGGTGGTTACATGGACATCCATTGAATCAAAATCTCTTCTTTCTGTAATATCTTTGATTTTAATTTCTGCATCTTTGCTATATTGTACTTCCAGAGATTTCTCTTTCCCATGTGTAAGGTTTTCTAATTTTTCTAATGAATTTCTTCCAGGATAAATTACGACTTTAGCATTCAAATTATCCTCGTTCAACAATGGAACACAACTTTGCTTATCTTCACCCTCGTCATTGTCTTTAGCAACCATTACAACTTCAACGAGAAAAATCCTACAGGTAAAGTACAACAATATCGACATGCAGGTTATACCTAAGGTTTTTTCCTACTCGAAAGTGTAGATTATCTATGTCACTGAAATCACAAAAAACATATTACAAAATAAAAATTATTATTTTTACATATGTTATATCCAAATATCATTCAGTCTGCTATTGCTTTCTAATATTTGTAGACAGTGGCATATGTATAGGGGAGTTTAGGAAGCTGACACCCCCACCAAATTTTGGACTATGCACTAGATAAAATCATGTTTCTCAAAATGCGGAAGAACAGACCATATTGTCAAAAAATTGCTCTAGACTCCCTCTCAAATATGTGACCTGGATACGCCCTTGTTTATAGAGACAAACACAAATATTTTCGCCAAAATAAAGGTCGTATATAGAAAGAAATCAATTTTACGAAAGGCTAAATCGAAAACAGCGATACAAATGCATGAAAAACATTGAACCTAAAAAGTTTACTGGAGTTCTTGGATGTTAAAATGGAAATTACTTTTTGTATTCTAAGGATAGCGGTACATTATAAGTTTTTAAAAATAATTCGATTTATTTATTGATACATAATACATACCCAATTAGTGTCTGAATCACGAGGTTAAATAATACTTGTAATCAACAACAAGTTAAGGCTGATGAAGCAAAGATACTTATCACAGTCGAAATCCAATTCCTCTATAAAAATGAGACTGTATTATGAAATTACTAACAAATAATAATTATAAAGTAATTGTAACAATTGAGCTACTATTAAATGAAAGAGTTTAAATAGGAAAAAATGCACTCACTCCCGCTGTGTCGCTTATTACTATATATTTTTTGTACCGCTTTTATGATTTAAGATTTATGCTAACTTATAGATATACTAAATTACTAATACATAGTATGCTGCTCTGTTATATCGTAAGTAGTTATAAAGTTATAAGTTGTTGCATAAGAGAATACTTAAAAGCAAGAACTAGATGTACCTGCAAATCATTTTTCCATGGCCAAACTTTAGTTCTTTAAATAAAGATATATACAATACAACTGTCTACAAAACTCTATATACCTTTAGATGAGCATGACGTTGTTCTTGGCTTGCCGGTAGTGCAGTAGTGTTGTTGTCGCTATAGTGTACGTGTGTTTATCTATTACATGATTAGATTGCATGTACATATGTATACATACAAGTTTTCAAAATACTAGTACCATATACATGTACACATATTGAATATAATCACACCAACAAATATGAGCATGAAATGAAATACTGATAATCTTACTTTACCTGACACCTTTAAATCTATGAAATTATTTCTTAATCTTAAATTTTTCTTATTTTTATACAACTAGTGCAAAGGTTTCTTTATGTCCATTAATATATGGAAAATATTGTGCAATTTGTAATTTTGAATTTAAGACAATATTAATTGATAAACCCCAAACAAACCATTACAATATGATCAAAAATATATAATTTATCTATTTTGTAAGTTTGGATTCAATTTTATTTCTTCCATATTATACTAATTACAACTTTCTTATTATTGTGATGAAGATTCCAATGGCGATCATGAGAGCCCCGGCAATACTGGAATTTATAATTACATAACTTTAATTATTAATTATTAACAGAACTATCAACTATTGGGTTCACCATATTTTCAATTTTTGAAAAACGAAAAACGTAATATAAATCTACATATTAAAATAAAGGAAACCAGCAGTAAATTATAATAAAATTCATTAAGAAAAATGAGTTTTGGAAGGGTTGATTATCCAGTGTCCATTGTCATCCACAGCATTTTCTATTTCCAGAACTGAAAATTTCTACTACCGGATTCCTTTATTTAACACGAGGATTTCTTTATGAACTATGCAAACCTTAGAATATCCGGAGTGATTGAAAGAAATGCAAACTGCCAAATAAATGAAAAGAGAATTCCTGTTGATCTAACCAATGCCACATGACCAGCTTGTTCGTGCTTAAGTGCACTTGACAGTAATATTTGTGCTAAGAAATTAAAAACGCTAGAAACAACAATGATCATCCATTCCCATTGACATGTTGGAAATTCCAAAACTCCAACGGCAGCTGCGAGTGCAAAACTTTGAAAAGTTCCCCAAATATACAAACTCAAGGTCACTAAAGAATAGTGAACGTTTTTCATGACTCTGACCATGATCATTGAAATACATATTAGAACCATACTACAGCAAGCTAATGATGTTCCTATCTGTAAAATCATAATATTTTCCATTAAAAGTCAATTAGTTACAGTCTAAACTAACAAAACAATTTTTTAATGTTAGTTTAATTTACTTACCAAAAGATCAAAGTTCATTTCTGTAGAACCTGAAAGAAGAGGTGGCCTGCAAATCACAGCTACGCCAGCCATAGCTAGAAATCCTGTGGCTATGATTACCAAGTCCAAATCTTCTCGAAGTAAAAGCCAACTAAAAAAGTAGACAAAGATTGTTGAACTGGAAGTAATCACAGTCGCATCCCCAATAGTTATGTAACCGAAAGAAAAATACAGGAACACGTATACACTTGCGCTCGAAACCGATCTTAACTGAAATATTGCAAAAATTAGTTTTTTAAAAACCAATATCTATTTGGAGTTATAAATTATGTATGTACTAGTCATAAGAAGTGCATGGATTTTTTTTGAATTAGTGTAGACTTACAAAAAGGAAGAAAATTGTTTTGTAGTTTTTATTAATAGGAAAGATGACATCTTGAAGGATAATTTTGTTTTTGCATTTAGTTGTATACAAAACAAAGAGCAGGGCGAGAAATCCAGCGATGAGAAAGCTCCAGACACAAGTATTGAATATATGAACATTTGGTATTAGTATTACCATAAGAGAATTCAGAGAGAACATTATAGTTGACAATAGAGCTAAAATGAGTCCAAGAAATCTTCTCCAAATTAATTTTGAGTCCAATTCTATTTCTAGTGGTAGGGATGGAGCTTTTTGGAAATCATCGCCATTATTTCCACAAACGGGCTCACATTCTTTAACATTGAGTTCGATAGCGACATTTACTACGTTTAATTCTTTTATTTTTTCTAATTTGTCTGGAAAATTTTGATTTTCGTTTATATCTTCTTTTGAGTTTCTTTTAGAATTGTTAGTTTCTACAACACTATCCAGTCCTGACATTTCCATCGAAGGGTCCACTGCTCTGTTAATCGGATTTTCAAGTGACATTCTACTGTAATTGTGCAAATGCTGCAAAAATATTATTATAGACACATAATTGTTGCTGAATTTAATTTCAAATTAAAAAATCACAAAAAATAATAAAATTAATTAACTCCAATGTGGTTACCTAATTGTATGCCTGAGAATTTACAAACTAATCAAAAATTAATTCTGTTGGAGTGTTGGAGATTGTAATTAAAGTGGGTTTTAAAATAGTATAAAAATATAATAAAAATGTGCATCTAGTAAAAAATCAGAAATGGAACTGTGCGATGTGTTAGAATCCATCCTCCTATATGGTTACTCTTTTATTGACTACTTACCTAATCCTCGAAATAGAAAATTATAATTAACATTATTTTATTATTAATACTAAAACTGAACACCTTGAACTTGAATTATTCATTATAGCAGCTGTGAAATTATTGTAAAATTATTAATGCATGAAATTTTTGAAGGTGCTCCAAGGGTGGTTGGCCTAAGAGGAACTAAATATAAATAATTAAACTAAGATTTACACATTCCTACCTTCTGAATTATTCATTAGCAGCAGTTAAAAATATTGGCCTATGAAAAGAATTTCATCGAAATTCATACCATGAAATAATATTACTAATGCAAACGTAATGTCAAAATCCTTAAAGTCAACTAACAATTCCTAAAGTTACTCTTGCACGTCATTCTGATATCTGACGTCACGCGTATATGTAAGTGACAAAAGCATTTTACGCTGATTAATTGTATTCTCTTTCAATCCCATTATAATCGGATGAAAGAGATTTAAATGCACAATAGCAACTTTATTGTTGTAAGTATTATTCTTTAGTTGTATAATTTATAATGATTGAATGAAGTGCATTTAAAGGAATCTATACTCTACTATTTCTTAAAATTACGTTTTTTTTATAAAACTAAATAATAATAATTAAATCCTTTAATATTACATGTTACGCAGGCGCGTAGCCAGGATTATAAGTTGGGGGTGCACACCAGGGTTGTATGCAAAAATTGATTTATGGGAGAACAAAATTCGAATGTGAGTCCACAGTAAATAGCATGGTGTGAAGTTGTGACTTGTGATTGAGTCATTTAGGTGAAAACTAACATAAAATTCTTCAAATTCACGCCTATCGATCGCGAAATTTTTTTCTAAGTTTTTGAACTTTTTAGGCAAAATTACCTAATTTTTGAGATGTTTTATGTGATCTGGGGGTGCATGTGCACCCCCTTGGCTACGGGCCTGCTTTTTAGCTTTTAATACATTGATATAAAATCAACAAATTGCTGTTTATTGTCAGTGTGTAATAGGTACCTCCTGCATACGAATTTTGTGGAACAACTTTAGTCGCTCTCCTTCTCTGCGTTTGACGTTTTTTACCTCGATTAAAATTTTTGCATCCGGTTCATTGTTCTTTATTTTCAATTAAAATTATTAGAAAAAATTGCTTTGTGCGAATTAATATCAACCCTTTTTAAATATATGTAAACTTTTCGGTTTTGTGTAGCTCCACGTTTACTTTTATTACTTCGAGAATGTCAAAAAGGTTTTTATCAAAGGTATATCACTCAAAACTTCAAAAACTCACGGAATCTTTAACGTTATGTCATATTTGAGGTTAAAAATTTTCGCTTGCATGTTAAGTATCGTTTAGTTAGATAATTCAACGAATAAAAAAAAATATAATACAACTAAATGCATATTGGACATGCCCACGTATGTAATTTAGATATGAAAATAAAAATCGTTGCTAGTTAGGTATATTTGTTGCATTTGTAGTATATTATAGCACTCATAATTGACACAGTATATTTATTTTTGAGAAAATAACATTAGTAGAACGAGTACAATATAAATCTTTGCTTTGGTTTGTTTTTCTTAGGATCTGTGATGATCCCCACGTGATATTTTTTTATAATCCTTATCATAGCTTACATCATTACGTAGTTAAGGTATAGGTAATTCTCTTAACTTTAACATTTCATAATATAAAGATAGCATTATTAGCATATTGTTGCTTTTCATGACACTTTTCTTTTCATGAGTGAGTCTTGATTGTATAATCGGTAATTACTTATAGTTATTTAGGTAGTATAATAATACTTGGAATCATTTAGTTTTTTGTAGCAGTTTAGTAAGTATGTTGTGAGTATTAACTTTGATTTACACTTAAATCAGTAGAAAAGCGTAGGTTTCCCTCGAAGGATGATCGTTTGGCAGAGATTCGAGCCACTTCCGTAAAACTGTTATAATAACCCCGGTCAATATCAGAATGGCACCTGTAACACTTTGTATCCATAAAAAACAAAAGTATTTTAAAAATAATTTCTCACTTTATTTATTTTTTTAAAATTTCTGGTTGAAAATGTGTGTTATTTTTTCTATTTACCTGTAAACATCGGGAATGACATCGAGAAAGAGGAATTGCCACATGAATGCAAACACGACTTCACACGTCCTAACTAGAGCAACTGGACCGGCGTCTTCGACTTGTAGAGCCAATGTTAGTAAAGCTTGGCCAACAAAGTATAATACGGCTGTGGCAATGATGAGAAGAATTTCGCTAGTTTCATTAGGTATTTGAAGCACTTCAAGAATAAGTGACAGAACGAGACATTGTGTCACACCCCATAAACTCAAACAAAGACTGATGAGACCGTGATAAACATTTTCCAGGAACTTCAAAGAGATTATCATTATTGTTATAGATATCATGCATGCGAAGGCCAAGGCTGTACCAATCTGAAATTACAAACATGAAATAACTTTTTTGCACAGAATATTTTACAAATTAATTTTAGTGGTGGATTGTTTTCAAAAATAGTTATAGTCTATTAAAAAAGTTACTATAGTCAAATAGCTTATAGTACCTACATAATATATTTGTTTGAATAAAAAAGCTTTGCAAATACTTACTAAGCTATCTGAGTCGAAACTCTCAGCACCGGTGAGCAAAGGAGGTCGGGTGATGAATGCCACACCGATAAATGCCAAAATTGTCGTGAAAATGGGCAAGACGCCACATTTCTCACCCAAGAGAACGTAGGCCATTATATAAACAAAAATTGGCGAACTGGAGTCAATCACAAGAGCGTCCGCTACATCCAAAAATTTCATTGAGTAAAAGAAAAATAAAAGAGCACACACTCCGCACACAGCTCGTAGCTAAAATATCAAAAAAAAACATTTTGAATTAAATGTTCATATTAAAAACATGGAAAAATGTTGCGTGTGAAGGATTAAGATTAAGATTTAGGATTATTTTTAAGAAAAGACGTACTAAAAGAAATAATGACGTTTTTCGACATTGAGGTTTCTCGAGTGGCCAAACAGTGTCGAAAACTTTAGTTTTTTGACAAAACTGTCTGCGAATGATAAGAGGAATGGATATGTAAGTCATGAGCTGAAAAGTCCACACTCCTAAATTAAAGGGATGATAGTGACTTAGTAATTTAGCGACGAGAGCATTGAGAGAAAAAACCACAGCTGACAAAGCAGTGAGAAGAATGCCACTGTATTTCCTCCATCCTGGTTTCCGGATGTCAATTTCAACATGTGAATTTTGTCCCGTTGGGGTATTACTAAAGTTTTCTCGATTTTCCGACGAAGACGAACAAGAAGAATTCAATAAATTCACCAGGACTGTTCTTTCCTCGTCCGTAATTAATTTATTGGCTGAGTCTGAACAACTATTACAACAGTCTTCTTCCATTGTGTCAATTAAGAAATTGTTACCTGTTGTGTTTCTACCTACCTAGAGGTACTTTTCCTTTTAATTGGCATAAATAAACAAAGAATAAATACTTTGTAGTAATGTATAAATATTAACAACAACTTGTTTCCTCCCTACTACACTCTTATTGTATAGGTAACATTAGAGGCTGGTTATTTGACTGAAAGAAATGCAGAGTCGGAGTATATTCCAGAAGTGTAAAGTAATAATAAATGAAACTGAAATGTAAGTAAGTAAGAGTTGTTGGCACAGAAGTGTGGAGACAGGTCAAGAATCTTTCCTTCGAGCCAGACAGAGATGAACCGACGGATAAAAAATAAAAATTAAAGATTCGAGTCGAACAACAGCCAAATACATATTAAACACTTGAACAGCAACAGCAGCAAAAGGCTGGAGAAAATGAGAAGGATAGTCCAGTACGTAAAACTACACTATTTATACTGTATAATATTTTACTCCAGTACAGACTAAGTCTTCCAGTCTGTTTCTGTTCCATCCAGTTCCACTTCTTTTTCTTATACTCCTATACACAAATACAGAATACCTATAGAAGAATTTGCAGTGCCAGGCTTCTACCGAGTCAGTGTCTCGTTCTATCTCGCGGCTTAGAAAATCGATTTTTGCTCTAATGTATACACTGCAGACATGGGATATTTTATTAGCGGGCATTTCGGCGTATACACATAGTATACTCCTATTGCTACATACTACTGGAGGAAAATTATCCAGCTTTGCAAAGCAAAATAATACAAGACAGACTTAAGCAGAAACAGAGCCAGGAGACGAGTACTATGATACAACAAGTCAAGTCCACCACATGAACATTGCGCATGCATTTGTCAATCTCAAAAAGCTGTACTGATTTGATTTGGAATAAAGAATCACAGTTTTTTATCATTTTAACTCTTCTGGAGCAAGTAGAAATACAACTTATACAACACCGACAAAACTCTCACTGGCTCTAGCTCTTCTGGCTTTATACGAGGCTTAGTGTAATTTGTCCCGTAGCTTGGAATTGCCAAAGCAATCAATGCTATCTCTCTGCATTTGCAGATAAAATGCGTACTCTACGAATCTAATGCACCTAATTATTTATTTTCCTGTATAAACGCTTGTTTGAATGGATACAGTATGTTTATACAACAAAATAAACTGTGGTGACACAAATACTATTATGTTGTCCATAATATTGATGGCTATACTAAAAGATACAGCTAGCTGCGAATCAATTACACGTGAAATCAGTTATTTATAGTTTCAGTAAACGTTACTCATTAACCGTATGTATTGTTTAGGTATACTAGCATAGAAACCAATTAAAGAGTATAGTATAAAATTTACAAGAAAAATACCTATAAATCATATTTAGTAAGTTATATAAAAGTCATTATGAAAAAAATGCATCCTAATTTTTTAATGTTGAGAATACTACAGATATGAATAGTTTTCCAGAGCTTTTTTCATTGTAAATATTTAGAAAGAGTTGAATTAATTTTATGCATTTGATATTAGTGTGTGAGTGATTCAAAATATTTCTAACAGCTATTACATCTGTATAGGGTACTGTCTATCTGTATAAACAAATGCAGAATTTTCAATAGCGAGTCAGAAAAAAGCTGTGAGCGAAGAGTTCAGTAAGTAAACCTAACATATTTTATTTTCTTAAAGTTGAGCTGTTCTTAGAATTCCAGTCCCAACAATCAGGGCTCCTAAAAGTATTTTAGCAAAAAAACCCTTTTTTTAGATGAATGTATGGAGATATTGTAGTTAATAAGCTGTAGGAACCTAATAATTACCTATACCGAACAACAAACTAATTAGTTTGGAAAAATAACTTTATGATGTCTGGAGGAATTGCAACAAGGACAGATTGCCAAACAAACAAAGACAAATAACAAGTCCTTACCAATGCCAACGTTCTTGCTTCCTCAAAGTGCAAGTGGAGGGCTAAAGTAAGAAAACTCATTTCCGAATACAAATACAACGCAGGTGCTTCCCGATAGACTACTTAACGAATAAATCCATATGTACTTCCATTATGTATAATCTTCCCGAGTACCTTAAAAATGATTTAGGAAAAAATGAGTCATTCCCCAAACAGCAAACACAAAGTTAACAGGAATACTTTGATGTACATTTTCAAAATTCACCTTGTACTTACGAATAATTACTTTACATCTATTGCAAATATTTGCAAAAATTAATTGCCAAATTTAAAATATTAAACCACAGAGAATCGTTACTGAAATGTACACCCATTAAATCCTGCTAATCAAAACGCAAGGTATTTGAGAAAACATATAACTTTTTCAAGCTTATTTATTTTTAAAAATGGGATGAGCAATTAATGGTTTAAAGACAACGAGATAACATCGTAAATGCATGCAAGAAAGGGTTCTCAGGACATGATAGGCTGTTTTTATACAGAAAACTCTTCACTAGACAATTAATTGTCTCGACAATTTTAAAATGATGGGTTGAGGTTTGTATGCTGATATTGTAATGACTTTGTTGCATGTGGATGCAATGAATTTCGTAATACGCGATGTAAAGAGTCAGTCTCATGTGTGTGCAAAATGTATCCGCTCGCTGTTTTATCTCTTTTCACTGCGGTCAGGCAGAGAGCTGCTTTATTACATGTCTGTCTATACTTTATACATCCATTCCTTTTGCATGAAGTCTGCAATGTTTCTGGTTAGTCTCAAACAAACAATTGTTAACAGCCTAACCTAACTTCAGAATAAGCAATAGAGATAATCCCTGATGAGTAATAGTAATGCTGCTACATCATAAAAAGTCTGGTAGAAAGGGAAATTACTAATATCAGCACAAAAACGTGAGGCTGTCTGTTATAGTTGTTGTTGTGAATGAGATGTTTGCGAATATTTGCGTACAATGTGCATTAGTAAATTTACTACGTCGTTGTTATCTGGAAGACTTATTATTGCTCCTGCCTGTTGTGTGATAAGCGAAGGTCCGGAGGTTGAAGAATTAACAAAACGCTAGTGGTGGTAGCTACTGCAGTCGTTAAAACCGGAAAAACTCCACATTTTTATTTCAGCAATATACAGACACGCAAAAACTAACACACGAAAATTGACGAGCTGCAGCAGGCAATAACCGAAGCATCCGCAACAGTTGAGTACTTAGTACTTCAATCAGTAAACAAAACTGTCAATCCTTTTAAGAATCACATAATGCAAGTAGCTGACCTTGAACAAAATTATTACATGTCAAAATCAACAAAAGTACAAAAATTTGCACATAGTTCACCTGTTGTTTGCACAAGAAATATTATTATTTCCTGACAGTTCGTTCTCGTGTATATTATGTTCATTAATTGGCAGTAAAACAACAATTTAGTATAGGCTCAAGAAATTAAAAGAAAAATGTACTTAAAAGCGCATTCTTACAAAGTTACATAGCTGGAAAGGTGTAAATTGCTCCCCCCCCCCCCGAAATCCGAAAAAAATTGTTTATCATACAATGACAAAAAAAATGTAAATTGAGGCAGTTTAGGTGAAGTTTGGCAAAATTAGCTAATTTTTTTTGAGGTACTGATACGCATTTGATGTGTTTTATAGGTGGTGAAATTTGGTCAAAATTAGCTTCAATTTAGCGATAATGAGTACATTTGTACCGCATAATTTTGAAATAATCATGTAGTAATCGCAATTAGATTTTTCTCCGCCCTGAAATTGAGTCCTAGATACGGCCATGCAATCTTAAGTATCGAGTTCCAATTGCTGTCTGTCTGTTCATGCAGATGCTTTAAATAAATGATTTATACTTGTACATACAATATAATATAGGTATTCATTTGAAGAAACATTCAGAATTCCATCAGGCACGGACGATTAAAACCACTATGAAAGACTCCAGTATATTTAATGTCAGCATAAAAAAATGCTCTCTTAGCTGTTAGTGGTTTATTTCTGAAAATTGCTATTTGTTAAAAATGCAAGTAATGCAACTGAACATGAAATTGAGGCGTCATTATTCGTATTGACAACTGTGTCAGTTCTTGAAAATTTACAACGATTACTATAATACTATGCATTGTCATTTTCTTCAAACAACAAACACATAAACACAAAGACACTACGGATGTACTTCCCAACTTATTATTATTTGCTAAATTTCTGTCTGCTCCTAGTGTAAACATTGCAACTCTTCTGATGGTATAGTCGTGATTGAGACTGTATCATTTTCTCCTGATGTAATTTCCACTTCATTCATGTATTTGTCTTTTTTAATGACACTTATTCTGGAGATTGATGATGGAGTAAAACCGCAACCGTGAGACTGGCCGAATATTTTCTGATGCGGATATTGTGTATGTCATTATTACGTGATGTGAATGGTGAATATCGCAGTTTTTTGTATTTCTGGCAAATTGTAGGGGGCAATGGACAACACACCTTTACATTTACCGGAGAATTTCATCTCTCAATCAGAGAAAATTGATAT
>JAQFYB010004161.1:0-17066 GCA_034694085.1 Pogonognathellus longicornis | reverse complement strand
GTTTCAAATACACCTCCTTACTATTAACAACTGGTTAAATGTTATGTAGTGTGTGGAAATAGTATGTAAATAATTTATACATTTAACTTATGTAATGTATGTATAATGTTTGTATGCACTAAACTTAAAACTTTATACATTTATTGCTGCTTTGTGCATAAATCTATGCACAGCAGTCTAATTAATAATATACAGTTAATTATAGTAGGTAAATAGGAGGTAAGTATATTAGAACTTAAAAAGAAAAATGCAACTTTCTTCCCCTTTGTTTATATCCCACCATCAATTAGACGCATCATTCATTAGCTCAAGATACTTATCCAAGTAATTTTTTATATATAAACAGTAACCATAAATGTACATACAATTAGCATTTACATTTCAAACCATCATCATGCTGTAATCACAATTAAGTCAAATATATGACTCTTTTTTATATGAACCTACATGGGAAGAAACAAAGTTGTCTTCGTCATCATATTATATTGTGTGTCAAAAGAATAGGAAAGCAGCCTGATAGTATGAAAAACAGGAAAATACCTATACTAGGTATTTTTCTGTTTTCTTTAATGCTTTGAACTGTACGTACGTACTTCACAAGAATGACAGATACTCTACTATTGTACAAATAAGCAATGCAGATTCGCACTTTTTTGACAGATGCATGCATTCACAGAGTATATCTTAATATCATTTTCTTCCCTTCTAATAATAATTGATTAAACATTTTTAGATTTCTCCAGAAATTTCCATTCCTCGTTTTACAAAATATAGAATGATGAACTCCATTCCGTGCTTAAACACTCACATCAAAAAAATTATCTTTCATTATTATTGTGTAACTTAAACCAATATTATATTATACGTAGTTTTCGTGTAATGAGACTTTCTTACACAGCAATCTTCAAACAAAGAACGGAAATGCTCCGAAGCTGTAACGAAAAGACTTGCAACTTCAAACAAAAATAATTTTAATTTGTAAATTTAATATGTAAACCGCTCTTGGTTGGTTAGAAAGAAATCAGTTCTGTCAATGCATAATAATTAATAAATAATAAGTGGGTAATGGAAACTATCAGGCTGAAATCTTGTTTTCTACCTGAAAGTTACATAAAATATTCAATGTAAATGAAAATATGCGGTTCGTCCGGATGTTTCATAGAAGCAAAAATTACGACTTGACAATCACAACACTTTGTAGTTTTACACTAAGTGAGTGTAAGGGATAAGTAGAGGATTACAAAAGCCTTTCACAAGTTGTTTAACGGATTTGGATGTGAACAAAGCACCTATATCATGTATACTTTCTATCATTCGCATTCGCTTAACTAAAAAATATTATGCATAAACTGAGTGTACAAATAATGTGCGGAGTCGGTGTGTTACACGGTAGTGGTGCAAGGAAAAAACTGAATTCTCACTCTCCCGAAATCTCCTGAAATTATAAATACAAGTTTGTGACAGGCTGTCGCTGTGGTAATTAAGTGAATACACTTCAAGTACAATCACATTTTCGGTATTATGGAAATTGTCAAGTTGGATGAACCTTTCGTTTACAAAGCTGCCGTATAGATAGTCGCTGCGCACAAATTAAAATCTGTTTGAGTAAAATTGTGTGACAGGAAGATCATTTTTGTGGTAACCTGGTACCTAATGCACTTCATCTTAATACACTAAGAATTATGCATCAACATCATCAAATTAAAGGAGACAATTAAGGCTTATCTTTCAACAATGTATGAAATATTTCATATTTATGTGCAAGCACGCTTGAATACCTATACTACTAAAACTCAGATTCATGATAAGCACTATTCTTATCTTGGTCAGCCAGTTAATGAAATTATAAAGCAGCTGACAAAACCGAAAGATTGAATACATGTTTTCGACATTGAAGACGATGTTGTAAGGCAAAGTCAATTATTTGCCGAATTCTAATGTAAATCTCAAGCAGTCCACTCACATCACAGTAGACTTCACAAACTTATTACACAAGTAGAACTTTAAGAAGCTCCAAGTATAGTTATAATAAGCATGTGCCCTTTATAAACTATTATGTAGTTACTTATTATAATAGCTATACAACTTATTGTTAGCATCTGCAGCATCAGATATATTATATTCTTTGTACATGGGAAATACCACCCCAAGCAAAATAAGTCTATTTAGTAACTTTCGTTCTATGCAGAGCAAAACATACCTCCTAAGTAAAAGTAACTAGCATGTTACATTTGCTCTGTGTGTTCTGTGGAGTGTGGATGCGTGAGCTTGAATTTTGACGAAATAATTATAATAATTTATGTCACAGGTTACCCGCAAACACACTCGACTTTAGCAATTTGATGCATCGCTTATTTTCCAGTCAGATAGGCAAAATTTGAATATACGTATGGTAAAGTAGTTTACTGTGATCTGAAATGTGAAACTTTTTGAACATGTAATCTAGTACATCTAAAAATCTAATTGTTAGTGCATTGAAGTATGAACATTTGAAGATGCCTCATAATAATAAATACAACTTATAACATTGATATTGATACATGCACACAAACATGTTATATTATATAACTTCTTCATATATAACTTATTATATATGAAGATCTGCCGTCAGCCTTTTCATGCATGCATAATAATATTATATGCCTCATGCATGGTTCGTAGAGACGTAAAAATCCTCTTTATTTTGGAACCGAACCGAAACCGAAACCAAGAAATTTGAAACCGAAATCATGTAAAAAATTTGAAACCGAACCGAAACCGATATCATTTATAAATTTCGAACCGAACCGAAACCGAAAGAATTGATATTTAATAAAGTTTACGCAATATCAATTAAATATTTACGCCAATACTGCATTGTGGTGAAGAAAAACAAGGTATCACTTGCAGTCAAGAGGCAGTTCCAATAGCTATACATAGGGTTTGTAGATGAATCAGCCCTAATTTTTGAACCGAAACCGAACCGAAACCGATTCAGTTAGAACCGAAACCGAAAATAACCCAAAAATCAAGAACCAAAACCGAAAAAACCGTTCGGTTTCGGTTTTTACGTCTCTAATGGTTAGTTAGATTAGATAGAATCTACAACAGTATGCAGTACTGACGATAAAATTAAGGTCTTTCTGATATTTAATCCTGATCTCCGGAATCCAAGTACAGATTAGGCCCACTTTCACGTTCAAGCATTCAATACTTGTCTCACACTCACACTCATCGACTCATATTCCGCATAGTGATTTGACTTGTGATTTTGTGAATCGGGTTTTTAAAAGTTAATCGAGTGAGAAAATTATGAGTGAATTTTCAGAGTGGACGTGGAGTCTATTTGTTGCGTGAATCTGGAGCAGAAGTACGTTGTACTTCTGTTTTAATTTGAATACTGTGTAGGATCAGCGAAGTCCACATAATATGTAATGTGTAATAATATTACACACAACATAATTATATCGCATGTTCTGTGTCTTGTATGATGTGTCACTTTTGACTTTGTATTCATGTGGCTCTTTGGACTGGTGTTGTGTTGTCAATTAAAAAGCTTTCTTATTCGCACATTCAACATTTTGTGCCCAAAATTATTTAATTGAAATTAAATTAGAGTTAAACTAAAAGGTACAAGGGGTGGGAAACAAATCTTAACTGTTGTTCAATGTCTAAAATCTGTTCATCATTCATCCATTATTATTGATATGAGGAACAAATTACGAGTTTAATCAATGTTGCACATTTAATGCAGATAAAGTTTATAGTTGACTGACAACTGAAGACTGCAGAACTACAGTTCATTTGCTATAAGCATAAACGTTTCAACAAACCGATTTATGATTTCCATTTTAGGGTAGTCCACGAAAATGGCTGATCACGAGGTAAGTTTTATGATCAGTTGTTATTTATTATTTTTAAAATATGGTCATTTGAAAGGGTGGAACTACATTTTCTAATTAATTATGCATTCTGTTCGAACAGAAACAATAATATTAAATATGTGTTTTAGTGAGAGTAAGCTGCTTGATTTTGATATGATAATATGGAAGAGAAAATCAGCTGATGAATTCAATTGCCAATTGTTGAATCAATTGAAATTAAATGTTACATTTGCTCTAGACAAAACCGCATGTCACTTTATAAATTAACAGAATCTAAAAACGACAAAGTTTGAGACATCCTCTACGATACGATCAACGATTTTAAGGGTCTTTTTCTGTCAACTTTTTGACAGTTTAACAAAATGCAGTTGATAGTGTGGTTTTTAATAACTTTTTACGATTATTACATTCTGTTTCACAAATATCTTATATAAGTTTTAAATAATAATCTAGTGTAACAATACCTGGTTTATAATATTGGCATCCTTTAGTTCTTTATAGAAATACATAAAATATTGTTACCTTTGCTCGTTCGTATTTTTGCATTTATATAGTGTTGCGTATTTGCTCAATAAATTACTTTATTTATAATCAAGACACAATTTTTTGATAGGCACTACTTCTCAATCAAGACTCAGATGAAGGGCTGGGATTCGGAGAGGAAGGACCAGAAGCAAAAGATAAATTGAAGTAAAAACTTTGATAATATATTTTTGAACTTATGTCTTGTTTAAATACTATGTTATTGTGTTAAACATATTTCATTATTTTTTCAGGCATCCCGTCGTCACATTTTTTCATGTGTTTTTCCGAGCTGCGGCATTAATAGTCTATATATTATGCGGTTTCTTTAATTCCGGATTCATTGCTAGCTTTGTGAGCATTGTAATCTTACTGTCGTTAGATTTTTGGACCGTCAAAAATATAACAGGTATGGTCATAATGCATTCAAATATAATATAATACAATTACATGTTGGACAAGTAATGTAAGATATTATACACAATTAATTCATTACATACCTTGTTGAACTTAAATATTTAAATATCAAACCATAATGTGGTGAATTTAGTTAGGCATCATTTGCTATTGTAAAGCGCTTGGATTTTTGGTGTTGCTTGTACGATACTTTACAATCAAAAACGGTTACTCACTGTTTAATAAGAACTAATTTTTACATTTTATTTTTGACAAGGACGAATTATGGTGGGTCTGAGATGGTGGAATTACGTAGACGAAGGTGGACAGAGTCATTGGGTATTTGAAAGTCGCAAAGGAGTTCGGGCTGGTGGGAGAGCTCCCGAAAGGAAAATATTTTGGACTGCGTTAATAGTGACGCCTGTGATATGGTTACTCTTGTTCATGTCCACCGTATTCACATTAAAATTACAATGGACGGTAATAAATAAAGCAGCTAAATTATTTTATTTATATCTGGTAAAAGACCCTGTTGTACCATGATAATCATAGTGAAATGAATGTATTGATATGATTTCCAGATTTTGGTCGTGTTAGCGTTAACTTTAAACATTGCAAATTTATATGGATACATAAGATGCAAAATAGGGCACAGTCCAGGAATCGCAGATGCCAGTGGTATTTTATCTCAAAGTGTAAGTCTACCCTATAAAAACTTAATTATATTCTATATAGCAATGATAGCATCGCTCGAATGCATTGCATCCCTATTATCGTAATGTACTTAACTGAGCTTAAGCTTTCATTCACGGATATTAAAACTCTCGAAGTACTACATCAGAGTATTTGAAATGCCTCCAAAAACCAACACAGAATGCAATCCAGACGCATTAAATATTGGTTAGAGAAGAGAAATCTCATGTGCCTAAATGACAAAAGTATTTTGCGTCATTTCTTATGTTAATTAATGGAGTTCGAGTCGAGAATGTTTACTAAAACAATTTATAATTCGACTCGACTTTAAATGACCATTATCCTAGACAACATAATGGATATTTGGCTACCCAATGTTAATCGCATGTTGTTAAAATATTTATCGTTTCAAAAGATACTACCATTTTCTAGCAATTTGCTTTAATACACAGAAATTATAACAGATTGTATTAAATATCTGAAAATTGATTAATGTTTATTTTACAGTTGTCAAATATGCTTCTACGCCGTGCAACTACAGCTACTCAGTCTGACAATCCGTCAGGTTCCACCCAACAAGTTTGATGCGGTAAATTCTGTAATAATAATACACTATAAATTATGTTTTATTTGAACGGATTTATTACTGGAAAGAAAGGTATTTGTAACGTCCATTGTAACATATATGAGAATAAACTCGAAGAGTATGATTACATAGCGGTATCCTATAATTTTAACAATGAGCATAAAACATATAATAGATGGATATAAATGAAATTCTTCTCTCTCTAACGAATTATAAACCGATTGATTAAAGTTGTGTGTATGGTTCAACACTAATCTAGCAAGATGTTTGTAGAAGAGACCGAAACCATTTTCCGAAAACAATGATTTTCTTATTTATTAGGCTTTATATCATAAACATATTTTGTACGTTGTGTTGTTTATGAATATCAATATTTCTAGTATTGACCAATATTTTGTAAAATATGATATTGTTTATAACACAGATAACATGCCGCATAAGTATGAAGGTGCCTGGTATAGATGGAATTCAAATAATTATTATCATCTGGAGTGTAATTCAACATATAAATACCTTGTTAAGCTTGTAGTTAAATATAAGTTTAATTTTAATATATTCAGTCAATTTATTTATTTACAATTTAATAGTATGGGTGAATCAAAAGAAAGACTTAATTATTTGTATGGCTACGGAGACGCAATTATTTGTTGATAATAAATTACTCTCTTTGCCTGTATGATGTTCTAAAAACATTTCTTTTCATAATTAGGGATAATTTAAAGTGTGGAACAATTATTTCGAACCCACTACTTGCATAAAATTCGCGCCAGTTCATTAAATTCGCTGCTGCATTGATATATTTGCAATTCCAGCAGTACTATAAACAACGTGCACCGCTTATACCTGCTAATTTGACTCTGTATTCAATTAAAATTTAATGACTATTCAACTTCCTACTTCTTTACTAGCTTGATTGCATTTTGTGGAATTGATTTATAGCTAAGCGTCAATAAACCAATTTCATTTTTCCCAATGTAAATCCAACACACTGGGAACAAGTAAAAATGTATTACAAAATTTAAAAACATATTTTCTGTATAAAAGCAATAAAAGAAGAAAGTAGTGCTTCCATTCGACTGGGTATAAACGATTGTGATAAAAACTATCGAAAACAGTTAAAAGATTAACAATAATAAAATACAAATATAGAGTAATCAGGTCAGTTTTACAGCTACCTAATCCACCTTAGATTTTTTAGACACATCAGCGCATTACATTCAGACTGAAACAGTATTTTATTTTAAGTAAATAAAAACTACATTTTCGACGAATAAAACTATAAAACGAAAGACTACTTTCAATCGCACCAATGCAATGCACGATAAGAGACAGCGATAAGTTATCGCCCATCAACAATAGCAACAAAGATGAGG
Organism: Pogonognathellus longicornis; assembly: GCA_034694085.1. Taxonomy (NCBI): domain Eukaryota; kingdom Metazoa; phylum Arthropoda; class Collembola; order Entomobryomorpha; family Tomoceridae; genus Pogonognathellus; species Pogonognathellus longicornis. The sequence continues at coordinate 9,633 of JAQFYB010004161.1, read as the reverse complement.
AATAACTCCACACAACAATAAACTAGATAAAATTGAATGCTGGCCTCCGCCTATGCATTCTAAGGGAGGCTGCATTATGTGGCAAATATATAATTTGTTGCCTAAGCAAATGTATAGTTAAAACGACGTTATAAAAAGGTAAGTCACAAAGCCAGAGTGCCAACTGCAAACTGAGACTTTTGCAATAGTTAAAAGTATTCAAGCTACCTGCATCACATAGCATGGTATAGTAAAATAATATATTGACATTGTTTTAAGCTAACTTTTTGTAGCGTTGGAATCCAAATATCTTTATGATTGCATTTCATGTCCAACTTAACACTTTTGACATGACTTAAGCAAAATAATCAATGCTTTCTACTCTAGCAAACGATTTATATTTGGCAGTATACTACTTCCCTAAATGTTGGAGGCTCACTGAAAACACACAAAAATTCAAACACAAAATAAACTTTACATATTACTCACTGTCATACCAAGTATCGTTACTAACAACCAATAACTCTCAGACAAAGATTGGCCTAGAATCATTTGTTTTTTGACGTATCGTCAATTAGACTGTATCGATTGGGATTACTCCAACACCGACACCTCCTTCGTGAGCACACATAGAAGTTGCAAAAGTCCAGCATCCTTTTTCAGGGTTGTAAACTTCAACGTTGGAAAGGTTGCAGGTACCATCATATCCTCCAATCGCCCACAATTTCCCCAAGTTTGCAACAAGAGCCACTCGGCTTCTCATGCATTGCATACTGGCGACTTCGGACCACCTGAATTAAAAATAAAGTTCTTAAGTCACTGTCGCTCATTAAGCAGTTGAAACAGTATCAGTTTGTTATTAGCAATTTAATTTTTGACATGATTGCTTACAGGTTGGTAATTGGGTCGTATACTTCCACAGTCCTTAAGAAGGTTGAACCATCGTAGCCACCACAAACATACAGCTTGTTATTCAAAGCTGCTGCTCCAAGACGGCATCGTTTTGTTAACATCGGGGGTACGATACTCCATTGCCCAGTTTGTGGATCGTATTTCTCAACCTGTTTAAAAATTTGAAAAATAATTAATGAGTTTCTACAAATTGATATTTGCGCCCCGATTTTAGAATTGATACGATTCATACAGCCCAATTAAGAATTAAATATTAAATGTTAACTGCAGCCTGACCAATAAAAATTTCTTTAAGTGAAATAATTTAATTCTAAAAATTATATAAAAATTGTTAATGTAAAATATGTAAAAATTACACATGAACAAGGAAAAGCAAACTGACTAAAAATTCATAAATGGGAACCTTTAGTAACTCAGTTTCCATATGTGAAACAGTCAACTTACCTATATACTTGTATTTTAATTAAGATGAATGCGTATTATGATACCCTAAAAGTAATCAGCTAACATACCATTGTAAGCTCATTGTAAATAATAAAATCAATTACGGAATCAAAAATAGATAATCCATCATGTCCGCCGAGAGCATAAATATGGCCTTGGAATGCAACAACCCCAGCAGCACTTCGATGCTTCATCATGGATGTGGTCATCATCCAGTCATTTTTCTCTGGATAAAAACATTCCACGGTATTTAAGGAGGAGGCTCCATCATAACCTCCACATACGTACAATCGGTCATTTAAAGCAGCAGCTCCTACAGCACTTCTTTTGAAATTCATTGGGGCCACTTTGCTCCATGATTTAGCAGCTGGGTCGTAAACCTCAACCGTCGCTAAACGTTCCTGACCATTGAAGCCTGTATGCAAAACGCCTTTATATTTCGTGTGCAGGGAGACACTTCAATTACAATAATAATGCATGGTCTGGACCATCTCTTCAGTTATTTACCTCCAATCGCGTACAGTCGATTTCTCATAACGGCTACACCGACACGGCTTCTTAGCATTTTCATGGCCTCAGCCATCTTCCAACGTTCCAAAAGTGGATCATACACTTCAACTGTGCTGATAGAATCGCCTGAGTTTACAAAAAATCAACATGTCAACTTCATTTTGTTCCATTTAATTCATGTTTAATTAAATTGACTACTACAGAACATAGTTTTAAGAGAATCTACTACTAATGAACATGCATGACAATACATAGTACTTATATACATACCACCATATTATGCATGGTATATAAAACTAGAATTCAATTATAACCTTCAATTACAAATTGCTCTTTACCGGACTTAGTGAGACCCCCAACTACGTAAATGAATCCTATGACATCTTCACAACAACGTGGTCTGATGCGGAAAGATTGGAGAAATGGTCTTCTTTCTGGCATCAGGTAATAATCCCTAGCTTCATCCAGCAAATCCCTGTAATATTCAATGTATAAATATCAATGTGTAAAAGTATCAGTTTATCGTTAATCAATCAATTAGAAACATAATAAACAAAAAGAAAGATTATTACTGATTTTATCCTATATACAAAAATACCCACCCTATCTTTCTCAGCAAATGCTTTAAAATCAATGAAAATAATACAATACCAAAATTAACACGAAATAAAAAGAATACTTACATCTCGACAACCAAAACTTATCAAAATACTTTTCTTTGTCAAACAAAATTGGTGTATGTAAAAATTGGTTTGGAAAAACTTTGCCTTCCTTTCTTAATAAACCAATAAAAGTCCAAAGTTGGAATATAAATTAGAATTTATTGATTTAAGTCACTACGACAATTAAAATCGTAAAATACTGGATATGATGACTGGAAAATAATAATATTTTTTCGCAGTGTTATGTAGGTACAATCTAATACAATAGGAGTGCGACAACGCCGTGAGAGCAATTTGCTAGGTTATCAATAAAGATGTAAATGGTTCATTATTATGTACAACGTAAACCATAATAATTTAAAGTGATATTTTCAGTTTTTCAAACATCTACAGTTTTTATTTATGTTAAAATTACATACTATCGCATCTTCATTGAGTAAGGCCGTACGGTCCCTAACGGTATAAGAGTTACCAATGCAATGTAAGATATTGAGGCAAGTTTGTCCGAGAACCTAGAGCTGATTTGCTAGACATTACTCCCGGCAAGATATTTGATTAGTTAGAGTTTACTCCCAGGGAAATCACTCATTGGCTGAAGAATTCTTCTCCTACTTCACCCACATCACAGATGGCCTATGAGAGAGTTGACGCCTTTGAGCAAACTTGCCTCAATCAATTACATTACAAGGGACTATCTGTATCTATAAGCTTTGTATCTATGTCGCATCTTCGTATCTTCGATTTAATTGAATTGGCGATGTAACTCTGTAAATATAATGTGATGCTCTGTGCGAATTCTTCACTAAACATCACATCATATATATAGCTTTGCATAATATATTAAAATATATTTTCTACCGGCATTGATGAGATCCACGGATCAGGATTTCAGCAGCTACTTGATCAGTTATAAATTGAGGAGTCAGCAGTGGCATTCGGACGCATTTGAGCAACTGAGGTAGGTGTGCACTTCTTAATTCGGAATCCTTTTTGATCCAGTTCATTAATACGTGATACACCTGGTGAATTTAAAATGAATTGTTTAATTGGATACTACTGATATATTACTTTGGAAATAAATACGCTACCTACTATGATAAATATATAAGAACAGAACTACCGACAGTGAGTATGCATAGAAATGAATTATCCTGCACTTTTGTGTTTCCTTCTACAAAAAGTTGCTACGAGAGAGTGTCCTTTATGTACGAAGTGTTTTTCTTTATAGCTTAGATACGCAATGATATGACAGTTGTAAATTGTGAGTACAATAGTCCAAATATATGTACATTGTGCACGACTAGGGCAACAAAAAACTGAAAACAACTGATTTGGTTATATTGTGAAAAAGTAACGAAGAGCCCTAAGGGCAGTAGAGAGACTACACTAATCATTTCTATTTTCTCATATTTGACAAAATTTTCGTAATGACGGTTACATTTCAGGACAAAAACCTTAATATTCTCGTACGTCGTACGAACGTATGACGGTCGTATAAATGAATAAAAAGTTGTCCCAAGGGTAAAGTTGATATATTATTATGTTGTTCTAAAAAACTTTTGCGATTGACGATGCACTGCATACAGAGACAAATAAACCAAGAAAATATACCACTAAACTAAATTGTAAAATGAAATACCTGCTCCTCACAGTCGACATGAAGCTCATCACGACTTAATATGTTATGAACATCAGCAACCCCTAATTGAAGGAATTCTTCTGAACGAGAGACGGCCATAAAGTATTTCTGAATGAACTTATCAGATTCTTCTACGACTGTCGCACTGTTTAAAGTGTCTGCAAATGCTCGAATTCCAACAACATTATCTGAGGTCAATCTGTCGTAAAATAAGCAAAATCAGAATACATTTCTCATCATTATTATCTATTCTATAGCACTAAACCAATGGGGAGGAATAACATAAAATGCATGATTGTATATATATTGTAATACTCACCGTCGTGTTAGAAATTTGGCACAAGCATCTTTGACTTTTGTCAACTGCAGGAATGACGCACACATCATGATACTTTGTACATTGTTTACGGTTATCTCAATACTTCCAGTGTACGCAAAGTCCACGAGAGAATCCAAAGCTCTATAGAAAATATTTCATAAAAATAATTTATGTAAAAATTACATTAAATATCAAAGTATTTAGTCGCATAAACCGCTTACTCAGCATCCACCCCCAACATAGTGACTTCAGTTTGTTTGGATTCCACCATGTCAGTTGTAAACATAGCATGGAAATAAGGAATGGTCGCAGCCAACACAATACGATGCGCCTCAATAATGGAATCCTCTACCTAAGAGAATAAAGTTCAAATAAAATATAATCATTTTACAGTTATAAAAGTTACAATTCTACGCCATGAATATTGTGGACATAAAAGTTATATAATTGTAATTGTACATAATATAATCATATTATGTACAATATACTTCATGAAAATATTATTATTATTATGTAGTATCAACTTATACAATAGTACGTAATAAAATGTAAATGCAAGGCATCTGATTTTTAGATTCTTCTTGCTAAAATGCAAGTCTGATGACAAAAATAAGCAAATTAACTTATTGATAAGTAGCTTTTGTTCGTCAGATTTTTTTTAGTAGAAAATAATTGCTGTAATCCAATTAGTGGTAATAAGCTATACCTACATGAATCACTCACTATAATGTGAGCAGGATATGGTTAACTTAAATCAAAATCATTCTTTGTTCCCATCTACTCGACATTTTTATTATATTTCACTCTTGAGGCTGCATATGTTCATGACATGGTATGTGGGGTGTATCAAAGTCTTACACAATCTACTACACCTTCCTTTAATCTAAATGATCATGTTCTGCCCTACCTGATACAATATTATTAGCAATTTAGTTTGAAAGTTTGAACTACAATAACAACAAAGAGAGTCACCAATACTGCAGCTTCGCTTATTTCCTTGTAGTCTTTACATTTATTAAAAACAGTTTAGTATAGTCATTCGTATGTATGATATGTTATAGTTATAATAACATAGTAAAATAGTTGGTTAAAAAAGGAAATATACCAAGGGACATACATAGTTGCATACGTTGGTAATTGTTTTGTATTCATTCGATTCGTTCATAACTTACCTATTTAATTACATTATATAGAGTACAAACAGTAAGTCTGTAAATACCGTCTAACAGTGTAAATACTACTTTACTGTATCTCTACTTGAATTATACCATTGAACTACTAATTAATGGAATTTATACACTATGCCCATGTAAACTTACAGGATAAAATTATATGAATACCTACGGACAAAGACCTACACGACAGTATTATATTCAGTAGTTACTTGGATTTTAGGACAATTACTTAAACGTGCAAATTTAAATAGCACATACCCATAGGTACATGTATGTGACTGAAAATTTGTTTGTAAAAAACAAGGAAATCATCCAGCATCTTATTTGGATGTATTAATATAAATACTCATAATAAACTATAGTCCCAACGGGTTTTGTAGTATGCAGTGCATACTGCGATAATTGTACGTGCAGATACGCCGATTACGCTATAAGCAAAAATATTTTTAATAAAATGTAAATCTCCTTTGTGCTTACACACACGTACACAAAGAAGTTAGTGAAAACCGGTTTGGAGATTGAATGTTTTATTTTGCTGTATGCTACATCAGATCACGTTTGTTTGTCCTATATTAATGCTCCTCCGCACGTACGTATCTTCAGAAAGCATTTTGTGCATCTACTTTATTATAAGTATAAAGCAACATGCACTACCAATATCAATACCATAGTACAGATACAAAAGCTTTTGAAAGACGATTGAAGAAATGATACAATGATTTCGAAATGCGTGTTACATGTATAAGAAGGACATGAAGAGAGTACTCATGGTTTTTGATGTCATGAAATGCACTTGCATTTGTATAGCCCACGGCACTGCTCGATAGCGAAAATAATGGACGTGGTCCGGCAGTGTAAATCTACGCAAGTGAATTTCCACTACAGTACTTGATTACATTTGTGAACGAGGAAAGAAGTTTGAACGAAAATTGGGTCAGTTGGTCAAAAGCAGGGTGAACGATTTACTGAAACCATTTTACTCACATTACACTATTAGAGAAGTTGTACTAATAAGGAATTAATGCCACAATTTTCTTTTGCTTCTTTTCATTCGCCACCATTCTATGTATTTAACTCTCACATTCACAGGCTTCAAAGTTGACTTCCAATTCCAAACCCTCACATAATAATATTCTTGCCCATTGCCCATTGCTATATTGAATTGAATTGTTTCCTTCCAACATTTATTCAGCCGCTGTCTCATCGCATTGTTTGATGCTACTTGCTTGAGAGTTGCGACGACTAAAATGTGATTTAAAACTAAACATGCAATGTCGAAAAGTTTCATTTGGATCGTCAATGTCAGAAAATGTTTCATAATAAATATTTTATTTAGCTACCAATAACTAATTCAAGATCAAACTCAAGTTTTGTTTTGCAACTAAATTTAAATCTTCATGAAACCAATGCTATTGTAATAATGCATGCAAGGAATTTCTAATGTGCCATTCGCATACGTCACATTTAAAATTCTGCGATCTAGGAAAAATCAATTTCGTCATGAACGACCTTTCTATTTTTGCACGCGCATTTGTTTTGATTCTGCCTTGGTCTGTGAAAATACTCATACCTAATTACAACAAAATGACTTCAATAATCATTTTCACAGTTACATTAGAGATAGATTTATCCTGGTATAAGTATGAACTATGAGATATCTTAACAAATAATTGAGGATCAGCGATATTAAATATACCCTTGTAGAATTCAATTCATTGTCTGATGTCAAAATGGTAAAGTTACATACATTTCGCTCTCAAATGGAAAAATGTATAGAAATTTTAAAATAGTATGAATGAGCGACTCCATGAACTACAAAGATAAAGTATCTGTTGTACATAGAAACTACTGATTGTTTTAAATGCACATCAAGTTCATATTGCATCTAAAATCATTAAGAGTGATTTGATTATGCACTAAAACTTCAACAATACACAGCAGTGTGAGACATTAAAGGCGTTTACAATTACATTCTATCACCATGCCATGAAGTACATAAAATGTTTAAAGACCGTAACTTGCGATATAAATATATACATTACAACGTATTACATACATAATATTATAATGCATCATTATACTACATTATTTTTCACATTGAATTATTACAACTCACAGAAGTATAATCGACTATTATTTCTGCACTTGGCTATATTTAACTAGTATCAATTGTAGGTAAAATACTAAAGCCTATTCCTAGGTAAATTAATAGAGCAATGATATGCTAACCATAAAACCAAGCTCTATCGATGATTGCCATAAATCTTTATGATTATTGTACAATTTCTGAACTTGAGAAATAATACATGGTAACAAATAATCTTATAATGAATTGATTATGCAGCTATAGGAAAAGCATATTACCAGGTATACCATTTAGAAGTTTAAAAGCATAATATTGAGATACAACGCATGAATTTACATGTGACGCCACATTATATCTTATATCCCTATTTTAGCACACACCGTCTACAAATTGATAATTGTCATTATCTGTCATGAGGCGTAAAATAATAATCACAATGGTTTTAACTTTTTGGACTCAGATTCACCAGACCTATGCAATGTGATTCACGATAAGAATAAGTGATAAGAGACAAAAAACCAGGTGTCCTGCAAATCAAGAAGCTGCTGCAATTACAAGAACAGAATGTCATAAACAAAGGAGCAGACTAATGCAATTTTCACGTGTACAATATCTGTGTATCTACCCCGCTCATCATTTTCCCACACTGTGACACTCATGATAATGTGAATTAATGTGTCTAGACTAAAAGAATGAGTCATCATGACTTCCGTTAGCCTCCAAGATATCGATATCGATTCCACAGTAAAATCGGTAATTTAAATCCACCTTTTAGTGCTGTGACCTAGGCGATGATCTCACCCATCGACTCTTGGCATGGTGATGCATTAATGAGCTGCGATTGGTAAAGAAAGACGCAAACAAAAGAGCAACGAACTGCAAATCGACAAAGTCAAAATTATATGACTTCCCCTAATCTCACTTTAGTTGTAAGCAACACGAACTAAGAACAAGAGAAAAATCCGCAAAACTGTAATCAGAATTAATGGAAAATAATATTGTTCGTTTGTGCATTATGGCTTCTCAACGTGCAGTGTTATTTGATTATAAATACAATGATGTCTCATTCGAAGTGCCGTACATAATCATACCGTTGAAATTGGAACGGACATGAAGTATTTCATGTATAATTATTACAGTATGGACCACACACCACACTACGCCAACACCATTAGTTTATGTTTAATACTTGTTACGCATATTATTAAAACAATCACAACTAAAGGTATACAACATGATAGTGTAATTCGATGTATGTGTACACACACACCTACACGTAAATTTAGTAGCAGCCCACCATATCACCAATCTCATACTTATACTTATAACTATAACAAATGAGAATAGTAAGTTGCTGTGCTTAACAGAGCGAGTAAAACTAATCAGTGAATGACTGTTATCATTCGCTAAGAAATAAAAAAACAGAAACTTTTAATAAGTATGAAAGGTACAATACGCAGCAAAGCTTAATAATACAGGAAGATAATCAACATGCCTCATTATCAGAGGCAGTATGTTATGTAAAGTATCTAGTACCTACCCTAGAAGTTTGTGGCAGCAAAAAACTTAACCAATATGCACACACATCAAATGAACCTAGCCGAGCTTTACTTGTCAACTTTATTGTCACAATATAAAAATCCTGACGCCAAAAATATTTAACTATTACACCTTCATATAATATAAATAAGCTAAAAAAGCAGTACTTGGCTGAATAACTGCAATACAAACTTTGCAATTCCGCCCACGCCAACAATCATTTCCTACAAATTGCAAAATAAAGTGATGTGGGATGTGTGAGTGTGTATACCTCAATCAAGACTGAGCACGCTTTTTGAGCACCCCCTCAGTCTAATAAGAGAAGTAGCCCGCCACCCGCAACTAAGTAACCCGAACCGCAAGCTAGG
>JAQFYB010004160.1:0-17075 GCA_034694085.1 Pogonognathellus longicornis | reverse complement strand
AAGGAGGATTTGGTAAAATGTCAATGCATTTTCAAAAAGTGTCCCGGATTTTACCCAGTCAGATATGGTCACTGTACCGTTATATCTTCTCATTCAATTACACTCGACTCAAATCTCATTTCATTCCATAAAGCAATGGAACAAATGAGCCCGTTTAATGCAACTTAATAAGTCGCGCTGTACAACAACTTTGTCTTAGCATTTTCTCGTGGTCTTTCCACAAACGTACGTAGTACATGAACGAATTTGCCGTAATGAAAAAAATGTTTTTCGCTCTGGTATATGAAAAAAAGAGTTCAGAAAACTAAGAGAGTGCTAGCAATATTATGAGAAACAAGTACTTCGAGACATACGGTCGTGACATGACGAGACCTGCGTCAGTTTTCCTCTTCTTCTCTCTCTCTCTCTCAGCCACAGCAAAAAATTTGGAGGAAATAAACGAAGAGCTGTGTGTATGGACGTTATTGTATTGATAAACCATTCACGTTCCTGGGAAGATCGCGTCCAAGTACGCATCCGTCTTTCTTTAAGGTTACGACAACCTCACTAAAGGATTGTGCTCCTAGTAGTTGCTTATTCTCTTCTTGTAAAATGAAGTTACTGAGGGTTTTTAAAGAAATAATTTTTTTTCAAAGACTACGAATAATATTGCTTACCGACACAAAGGCGAATTCACTTAATATTCCATCTAAATACACATCTCTCTCTCTCTCTCTCTTCGTGATGATCACAGTGAATGAGAACACAAATGAGAATGAATGAACCAAAAATAGGAGTTAATATCACAAGTAGGTATATGCTTTGTGATGGAACTACTAGCTGTAATATGGTTTGCTCAAAGACTTATCAAACAACTTTGCTCCTCCCATATACTTATAAAAGTTAGTTTGGCAAAACTTTTTCTTAAATGCTTTCATCACATCTACCCAAGTATTCAATGATGGACATGTTCTATAAATAGAACTGCGGCATATTATGTCTTGTGTCTTTCTACGCAACCCAACTCCACTTACATATTAATGCATATGGTCTTGACCTAACATACCAGTCACAATATTTAAACTAAAAGTCAACAGTTTATTCACTGGGAGCACGGCTGTATTTAGGGAGGCAAAGGAGGCAATTGCCAACCCCACAATTGGAAAAAATAGGTTATTTTACGAAAAAAGTGCAAGTGAAATTTTTATCGCTCACTCGTGAATTTGATGCACTTTAGATTGATTTCGGCGTAAAATAGCTCCAATTTTTTGCACTAGAGTGTTGGTATGTTTGCACTTTTGTGCACATGATGGTATCTTGTCCCTTCCGAAATGGAATCCTAAATACCTTGACTGGGAGAGGTGGGTGAGGACAAATATAGAAAATGTATTTATATCTGTAGTTTGAACGGATCATCATTTTTCATTCTTATATATAACTGCATGAGTGTAATAAATCAAGTTCATGTAGTTGACTAAATATACGATTTTCTGTCTATTTTTAGATTTTAACTTCGTGTGATTGCCTAATGATATCATTCCTTATCACTATCACTTAACTTGTCAACTTATTACATAAATGGTTGATGCACCATCCGATTTCTTCTATATATATATACCACAGTGTATAATGTATAATAAGAAGAAGAATTCAACCAAGTTTATACATTTCAACAAGAAATGAACATAAAAGTATTATACGATTACACACTACACGTCACTTTATAATTACGTGATACGTGGATATAAAATGATCCTCATGGAAGACCGTGATGGAATGGGAATAATGTAATTGGCAAATGATGATACAGGCTGAGCACAATTGGATGAACCTGCTAACACTTAAATAACTACAGTACGTGTAAAAATTTGTCAAAGAATTAATTGGTAGGTATACCCATACAAGTATGCAATAGTTTTGCATTCTTAAATGGGCTGAGCACCCGTTCGTCGATTCAGTTTCACAACCTTCAGCTCTTGCTTAATATGATTCTGAATGGAGTGTGTATTCCAAATACATTGTAGGATGCTGATAGATTTCGCGAAGAGATGTTTTAACATAAAATATTGATATACTATTTATACCACTCTGCAAATACTAAAGGAAAATATTTTCCACGAATCACCAATCATCACTGCTCAATAACAGCCTTGAGAAAGTTTGTCACATCTAAATAGAAAATATGTGTCAATATTATGTTTGAGTTGCTCGTGGTTTGCTGCATGGTACACACTACACAGTCATCTACACTATGTGAATATATATTAAATGCAGATACAAGGATTTAATAATAGTTCTATTTACCTATGCACACTACTCATAGATAGTCACATAGTAATTTACAATGTGTACACCGACTTAGGGGTTTTCATCCACGGAATATACATTATATCAAGAACTACTGTTCACCCACGATATTTTCCCGATTTTGCAGAATATGTATGTATATATATTTTCATTTTGTAGCTGCAAAATGACAATCCGGAAGCTCAGTGGAGACTTTCCGAAGGAGACTTTTGCAACCAAGGTCCCCAATTAATGCTACCAAGACTCAAGGACTGACCTTTTAATACCAGCTTACACTGGATATAATGATCTAAGATCAAGCTTAGTGGCAACACTTGAAATGGTATGTATAAGGTAGTAGATAACCAGGATGCTGGCGTGTAGGAATCTGGCGAAGTGTAGATACGTATGCATAAGATATTATTGAAGAAATATGTATCATTAATGACATCACTTACATAGAATTACAGCAAATGACAACGCAAATACTTATCTCTTAACAAAATTAATTAAATAAGACTCAACCCTGTTATTCTGTCTATTTATGAATTTGACTAGCTAAAAAATTGTTCCCATCTTTCTATAAAATAGATTAAACAAACGTTAAGTGTGCAATAAAGGGAACTGTGAAGAGTTGAACATAATTTCAAACTAAAACTATCGTAGTCGATCTCATGTTTGTAGAAATCACATCTAAAATATAACAATTTAGAAAGCCATCTCAATTGAAAAGAAACTACAGTGCTATTATAAACTACCTACCTAGTTCGAATAGGACAGTGAGAAAATGAATTTTACTAGGTTTTATAATCTAATAAGATTGTAAAACAATTTCGTCAACATAATTATTAAACCATTACATAATATACGTATTATATAAAATGTATATTTAGGTCATACAAGAAAATGGCAGTTCAAGATTCGGTACCTAAGTGTGATTCGTGAATCACAAAATATGTATAAAAAAGGAGAACCCCTCAGAATTGTAAACGTTCTAGTTATAACAAATACGGCAATTTATTCAATGACAAGCTCTGTAAACAAGTTATATGTACCTAATTAAAGTACTGAATGAAAATGGAAAAATAATGAAAGTGATACTTACCTCTACAACATTACATTGTCTGGACGCGTTGCGTTGTGTGGGTTTGCCGCGTACCAGAGCTTGATGCGTATTTCTAGATGGGTGGAAACTGGAGAGGTGGGGGTGGAACAGCATTTTTGCAGAAATTTGCATAAAAAGTATAAAAATACCACTCTTGCAAGGTCGGTGTGAGTAAGTGTTTCAGAATAAATTATTTTAGAGATGAATCTAATGGTCTGTTGTCAGCAACCATTTGAGGATGAAGAAATTGGATCATGACAAGAGACTGCTGGAAAGCCAAGCAGCCAGAAAGTGGTCATGTCTCCTTTTCCTTTGACATCAACCACTCCACGTTTCTCCAAATGGAACTCTTCACAATCGTCAATGAGTTCTGCAAAGGCTTGACTGCAATGAATTCGCAGCGCTGTTGTGGAGGATAAGAACACAAACGAAGGAAAAATAAGTTTTACTCAACATTTCAACGAGGGATAAGTATCCTTGAAAATAGAAGTCAAACAAAGAAAGCAGACCATGCAAACACTTGAAGCGACTCGAGTGCACTAAAGGCAGTAATTCACTGGAAACTTTGACTTTACTGTCAAATCACATCACAAGAGCCATCAATAAAGCAAATGAGTATTTTGCCTGCTAGAGTATAGCAGAAGCGCATTACTATTCGTCCCAGATGCTACTAAAGAATTAACCCAGCGCAGCCTCTTCTCTCTTTCTTAATCTTAAATTATCTTGACTTGTCTCTGAGTCTCAAAGGCTGGGACAAGTTAAGCCATCCAAATTTCTTTAGCCATTCTTGTGTTTTATCGTATTATTCGATAATTTGATCGTCCCAGGCAGCGAAAATGTACATTAGTGTGTACATTGAGTTTTCAAAATAAAGTTATATTATAACCTAATTCTGCAAAGAGACATACAGAAACTAATGTGCAGCAGGAAATGAGAAAACTTTGAAATAAACGTAACATTTGCTACGTAAGTATTAACTTCGTTCAACATTGCTATCTCCATTAATTTTTCTACTACTAGAAATAAGTACCTAGCACACAATATTGTGTATATCAACATTTTTTATGTGCATACATTTTTATGTTCTACAAGATTACGACAAATGATAAGTAGAAGTTTGTTTTTGAATTCAGCACATACACAGCTGATATAGCATAAGAAAATACACTCGTTGCCAAAAAAATTATTATCTTTGTAATTAATGTAAATCCGCTGAGAAAGAATGACTAGGACAATTTGAATGAAAATTTGAATTTCCGGGAACTTATAAATTATAACACAGAGTAACAAAGACCTATTAGTAATAAATATCTTGGGTACATTTTATGAAATGGGTACATACAGTATTTCACTTTGTAGACTTTTGGGTACTTCAAACCTACCTGCACAAGTGTTATTTGATGTTGGTCACAAAAGGTTCAATGAGACTGCAATGAATGTCCAAAAGTGAATAAAAAGGCAAATAAAATTGTAGTAGTTTTACTGCAGGACATGTTGTACATTCACTCAAGTTGCGACTGACTTTACGATGCAATTAAATTTCACGGTGCGTAGCAGGCAAGATACATGCGGTCTCATTTCTAGCTAAACACTTGAGATAGACAACGAACTGAACTTTCTAAACAAAGGCAGCCACTAATCCACCTAATGTATTATACATTGCCTTATTGAAGTAATGGCAACATCATTATTGTTAAGTACTCTTTCCCATATGTTACAATCAAAAGGTTTTCATTTTACTGTAGAGTAGACACTGTAATACACAATCCTCAACGATTACACTTCAATGTCTATTGCCTAGTTCTTGCCATGCACATTTTGCTATATGAATCCACACCTGTATTTCTGTCACTCATCAGTATTTCTATAGTATTACCGCATGTGAAAATCTTGATGCATGTACGGCTTCCACTAAGATATAGTGTATGTTATAATATAAGTTTTTAACCTAGAAACTTACTAACACACAGTCATACACTTTCTCCTTATACATGAAATTCGTGGACAAGTAAACTTAACCTAATTCTGAGACGTAAAACTGCCAACACTATGTGATATCTGATCCGACAATGGCCAAGATAAAAAGTGAGTAAGTTACTCAATGAGGTATTGTATTTTGTATTTGCTTGTGTACACTGTGTCCACATAAGGGGAATTGGATGGCATCTGCAAGCAATCATGATATCGACGACTCATTTGTGAAATGAGGTCTTTAGTTGCTCAATGATTTAATCAAGGGTTGGCATACAAATATTTTAGTTCAATCATATAAAACTGAAATATATCACATTATATAAACAAAATCTGAAGGATTTGTTAATCAATTGTAGTAAAAGAAAATTTAACATAATAGTATACACATGTTTTATTTGTGCATAATGCATATTATAGAGATTATCATATTACACACTTTGTACTCAATTATTCTCATAGTAAATATAAAAATATTAGGCTTGTATCTACATAAAGGATTGCATTATGTTGCAAAATAAGGCCATTCAAGTGCAGACCTGAGTCACCTGAGTATAGTATGAGATGTTGAAACCCATTTTATTTAAATAAAACAAACTCGAAAGCTAATACCTTTTGGATGTTTTATTTTTATACTGTAAAGCAATTAACTTGGACTTTGATGTTGGTATCAGTCTTACATTTACTTATTATTTCGAATTCAATAATGAATGTATGTAGTGATGGGTCCTATTCATTACTTGTAATGTTGTTGTTGGCCGGTAAAGTGAATAGAAAATAATAATAATAATACCTACTGAAATAATTTGTACAAAAAATATTTCAAACCTGAGACAGGTTTATGTTTGACATGGTAAGCGGAATAGTTGTGGTGTAGTACATAAAAACTTCAATATCAAATATCTATTTTATTAGAATGAAAAATGTAAATTAGATTTTTTTGCTTTCCTCTAGATAAGTACTAAGTATTAAGTACTTATACGCTAACATGTGGTATATCACAACATAAATTGCACTTATTACGATGTTCTGTACAATAATAGTGTGCTTAGGTAAGACATTTTCCTGCATTACTAACATTAAGGTCATATTCATAATATTAACGTCACATCCGTATCGTATTACAATTATTATTACTGGAATGGAATGGCTTCTTTCTGTAGAGTTGGCGCATGTAGTGATGTGCATTGTATGTCATGTAATGGAAACGTAATCGGATCGGATTTGTGCCCACATATATATGTTTCATTTCATTCTATTATTTACTTGTATGCAATCTATTTCATTCTTTCAATTCGTTGCTTCCATTACTCTTACATCCCAAGTTCCATTTAGAAGAGTGTGATGGTATTCTTTATTGGATTCCTTTGAGATTCCACAGCCACAAGCTACAGTTGCGTGAACTGAATTGCTACGGTTCATGAAAGCATTTGAGCCTACAGGATCCACGACAACGACGCTGTCCTAAGTCGCCGAATGTACGTATTATATGCTCGATATCAAACAACAAAACAAACACATGATGTCAACCATCAAAAGTGATACGAAGCGCATAGCTAAGGAAGCAGAAAATCTTTTAGGGACGACATTCTAAACAGAGTATTTAAATATTACACTAAAACTTAATACTATGTACATCAATTCAATTCGCAATATTTGTATTCCAAGCTAGAAATATTGCGGTCATTCGATAGTTTCGAAAGTAAGCAATGATTTTGTGTGAAACTGGAAAAATAAAATAACATTAGAAAAACAATACTTACGCAAGCCAGTGGATTCCATCCTTGACGCTGTGTTTACTGTGTCGCCAAACAAACAGTATCTAGGTCTCTTTAATCCCACCACACCAGCACAACAAGGACCTTCAAGTTGCAATCAAGACAACCAAATCTCATTTATTAGCTTAGAATTATTTCACCCGTAGCTGTAGTACCAGCAAATATAATGTGACGCAGTTACTAGTTGTAGCTGGCTATACATAAAGAACTGCATGTTGTGTTGTACGCGAGTTCTCATCAGTGAACAGATTTACTTCCAATTTAAGTAGGTAAGTGTGCTGTGTCCTTTTTCAATTTGCATAGAACCATAATACAACTGTAGCTACGTGTATCATGTTTCAATGACATTATTCCTTTATTCCCTCTGACGTGTGTATATAGTGCATATTACCGCGAGACCATTCTACATATAGCAGAACACGCTAGAATTGAAATAATTGAAAGCTTCATCTATTAGGCTATTTATAATGCATCGTTATTACAACTAAATCCCCATAGGCCATACACATACCTATAAATATTCTGCGGGTGTTGTCGTCATAAATAACGAATGTATATGGTGTGGTGAAATGGTGAAGCAACAAAAGTGTCGCATTACAAATCTATCGATAGCAGAAAGGTGGCTTTTACATAGATGAGATTATATTAGTGAATGGATGGACAAATGGGACTCTACTAATAACACTATCAGGTTTCAGTTAGTAATAAATTAGCTGTTCCAGATGAACTAATCATTGAATTGAGACGTGCAGGCAGAATTCTAATCTGCAGTTAGCAATTTTCTATTTGAAAAGGAAGCATCAGCTGCAAGTCAACTTTTATGAAGTTATTAAAAGAGAACCAAAGTATTCAATCCTGTTAAATCCAGTTAAGCTCTAAGGTGGATTAACACAGAAAAGCATCTCACGAGATTCATTCAGGATTAAAGCAGAATTGATTGCATATAAGGAAACCTAAATGCCAATGTCTATGTCTAGCTATTAATCCTTGTGCCAGTGCCACTACTAGCGTTACGACTTCAACCTTAGTCTAATTTCGGATTCAAATTAATTCTCTAAGATCTAAACTTGTCGGAATTGTCACAATATGGATCTAATTGCAAAACTACAGATGCATTTATATCCTTATCGTTTATCACCATACACCATGCATATCTACTAGAGGTGGGAGCGGGTCGGGTTTATGTGCGGGGAACCCACAACTGCCCCACAAATTGCGAGGCTCGGACTTGAATTTTCGTAAGAAAAACGGCAAGGCGGATGCAGGCATAAATTTTCAACCGGATTGCGGGTTTAAATTAGATAAGATGCAATCATGGAATAAATAATTATATATATATGAAACAAATAGTGTAAAGAACAATGTAATTCCCTTAAAGGAGTATGCCATGCCCGCTGTAGTATATAACATATAATCGTAATCATTTTGCTTGCAAGCAAATATAATGAATGAAGTACCAAACAAAATTTTTGTTTGCGTGGCGGTGCGGGTTTCAAATTTTTGTGTGCGGGGCGATGCGGGTTGAACTTTGGGGATTAACTGCGGATGCGGGGAGGTTGCGGGAAGAAATAAAGCGGAGCGGGTTAGGTGCGGGTTGTAAAAAGAGTGACCGCTCCCACCTCTATTACCTACCTAACATCCTTCATTTCAAACAAGTTCATTTATGCCATTATGTATAGGATTTGTTGGATTGTACATTATTCATTCACATAATAAAGTAATCGTTTCTTAGTTGCGCAATATTACTATTTATGTACAAACATCAAAAATAAATTAATTATGTATAATGCAATAAGCTTTCTCAAAGCGATAGTTGCTTTCTTTTGCTTTATAAGAGTGAATCATTACAATTTATCCGAGGTCACCACGATTCTCTACAAGACAATGCTATCTATTTACATAGTCGTTATATTCAATTCATAATTATAAGATAACAACTAAATAACATCAGCAACAATGATATTGGGTCTTACCGGAGTGAATTCCAATTCTTAATTTGACGCATTCGTTAGGAATATGCCGGATCTGAAAGTTTGTTACTGCCTGCAAAAGTTGAAGAGCCATCCGTGCCATCTCCACTGCATGGAAGTTACCATCCCGAACCACAGGCAAACCGCTTGCCTGTAGATGAGAGGACTTGTCAACATTTTTACAACAGAGTAATTCTTAGCAAAATAAGCTCAAGTTCTTTTCAAAGCACAATATCTTCGAAGTCCAACGTTCAAGTGTTAAACTTATGTGTATAGAATATACAATACAGCTCGTAAAGTGTCTCAAATTCTCAATAGGGTCACATAGGAAGTGTCATTAGTATAAAATCATGTAAAATGAACATGTCAGCCAACAATCTATTTGTAATTGTAAAGTACTCACTAGGTAGGTAGGTACTTCACTTAGGATTGCAGTCAAGTGTACATGACAAGCCTTAAACTATGAAATTATAACCAGTCATTCTTACTTACATTTAATTGAGATAAATAGCTTACCTATATATACATAACATTGTCAGTCAATATTTTAGTTAACTATTACGTTAACTTAATACTAGTACGTTTATAAAGGTTTGCATATTAAAGGTACGTACAAGAGATGCATAAACTTTATTATGGAGTACTAAATTATAGGTTTGTTCATACCTAAATACAATATGAAGTTCTAACAAATAGAATAGACCAGCGCAGAAATTTATTGGTATATTTGTGCAAGAAATAAGCACGGTTTCACATATTTTAGGTATATAGGGGCAAACAGTAATGCATATCTTTGACGGCACGGGTGAGTATCAGGGATGCATGCATGATTGATTGATGCTTTATAGTTAAAATAAGGAAGCTATAGCCATTTTTTCATGTCTGTTGTACGAACTTCTGCATATCAGCTTCTGGCTTCAATCCAAAAGATCTGTTTCTGTACTACTTTCTCTTTACCATTATAGAGGAACAGAAAAGTATTGACAAGAGCTTTGTCAGCAAATAAATTACAAAATAACGAATTTTGCTGCTGTTAGGTTGTATGTTTACTTCATTAGTACAATTCACGTCAATAACACTATAATTAGTGAGTCTGTGTTTTGCCATTAAAATGGTTATGGGGATTATTTACACTCTCGTTTAAATAAATAGTAACACAATGCGTATCTCATGAGAGTGAGTAGGGGTCTCCTTTCATCAGAAAGAGACTGGATGCAAAGTTACAAAAAATGGCAATTCAGCATTCACATTTCATTTAGTCATTTGTCTTCTCGTCTTCTCTATTTTTATATACACTACACAGCAAATTATAAACAACATAAACATACTAGACTCTATTTTTGTCTTACATAGATCTAACTCTAACTAAACTAAACCTTCAGACAGTTTTCCTTGTAGAAAAATGGCTAACATTGAATAGCTAAGCGCTGGGATTTCGTTATAATGACCACTTTTATTTTTAGCTGAGGATTTGAGTATTTTCATATATGACTATGACATAATGTCTTTATGACTTATAACAGGAAAATGCGTGCAATAATTTTATGTTTATGTGCCAGTTATTAGGGACATAGTAGCAGTGTAGCAGTTTTTCAATTTAGAAATTGGTTAGGTATATATATCTACATTCTATATAGTACAAACTCTAATAAAACACTGATATGTACAATAAATTGTTGATGACGACAAATAAGTAACTTGCAAGCAAGAAATAAAGACGTGATTACTGTCTTCAGTTGACTTACCACCATATATGCGTCTCCGATGGTCTCTACTTTGTATACATCAAATTTTTCGATTACCGAATCGAAGCACGTGTATAAATCATTGAGAAATTCCACGACCTAGCAACATGTAATGTAATACAAAATCGTTAAAAACGTTCTTTAGCACAGTAACAACAGAAGTGGCCGCCAAGAAGAAGTCAAAGCAATATAAATAATTCAAAGGATCATATTACATACTGAGGGACAAACCTTTGAATTCTATTCAGACTGACAATGATCAATGTTTCCATTTACCTGTAGGGCTGTAGATTGAGCAGACATGGATGTGAACCCAACAATGTCAGAAAAATATATAGAGACGCAATCATAGTTTTGAGCAGAAACCTTAAGACCTTCCTTCAGCTGTTCGGCAACACATGCTGGGATCAGCTCATACAAGAGACTTTCTATAAAAATTCACAATCATATTATTATGTTATCCAATCTACTGAATCCATTAAGTAACCATTGGATTACGATACACATCATTGCATTGAGGATTTGAAACCATCCTGGCTTGAGCCAAAATGTAAAAAGAGTTTCTCCTCGACACAACTTTTATTAACTTTTCCTAATCTAATAATACCCTCGTTAAGATTCCATACTGTTCGTGAAAGCATAATGTTTTTTCTCGACTGCTTTTAGTTTTTAGTGAAAGAGAGGGTGGTGGTTCGAAGCTCGAGCAGAAATTGAATCAAGCCACGAATTGAATCTGATAAAATTACACAAATGGACTAAACCTGTTTTTCTCTTTTCTTCACTCAGTTGTTTCGTTCGTTCGTCCACAAGAATCTCCAAGTTATTCGCGTACTTTTCCATAAGCCCTATCATCGTGTCGAAGATATTAGACCTCCTGCAATTTACCAAAATACAAATACCACATATAATGTGCATCTTAAACTATAAAATAAATTACGTGCTATAGCGCAACCTACATGATATTATAGAAAACAGTGATTTTTAGAGCAGCTAAGAAAATATCACTAAAGTAAGTAAGCTTGAGTAACAGTATAATAAAGTATCAGACTAAACTTTTCTTTCCCACAGATTCTTATTTACTTACTCTATTCTTGTATTTGCAAAAAAAGATTCACTGAGGGATCCCGATTACATTTGGGCATAGATTGAATGAATGCGAACACATACGGTTAAACTTTGTTAAGAGAGCTCTGCAACATGTCCAATGGTTTTGAATAGAAAAAAGAATAGAAACCCTATCAACACCCCTGCTGTCGACTAACGCGATCGGAAGAAATTAGACATTTTCTTATCGTTAATTGTATTATACAACAACATCTCAACTTACATTCCTTTGTGTAAGGGTCTGAGTCTCAAACGGACGGATTTTATATCCGGTCTGAGTTCGGGCTCGAGACCCAAACAGTCTTTTAGACACTCAATAACTTGAGCAGAGTGTAAACTGCCATCATTTTTATTTCCATTTCGATCAGAATTCGACAAAAGTGCAAGTTTTGTTTTCCAGAAGACTGAAATGTTGGCCTCCTCCTTATCTTCATCTCCTGCTTCACTGCACGGAGATAAATATCGGCGACAAATTTCTTCTCTTATATTTGCTTCCTCTTTTATTCCCAGAAAATTAGATAACGATTCTCTTCTTAGCAACTCCCATAGAATCACTCCCAACGAATACACATCTCCTTTTCTGTAACCCTCAGCACAACTTTTCATTTGGCCCTGAAAAAATCATTAAAAACTTTCACAAATTCACTTACACGTCAACAACATAGAAAAGCGTGAGGATAATGCGCTATCTTTTATACCAACACTTACATGCTCCCTTGCCTTGAACATAAAAATATACTCTACATAAAAACCAGACATTAAAACGATGATAAAAGTTGTGGCATTGTGCGTATAAATCGTGAATCTTTTTAAAGTCAGGTTTCTTTCTTTCTATCAAGATATTATGCAAGTACAGATTGGCTGCTGAACTGTGAAAAGAAACTACCAGTACTTTACAAAAGCAAGTTTTTACTATGTAGTATGTACTATGACGTATAAGAAAACAAACCAGGATCTATAGATACATTACTTTCACCGACTATTCATATTTACGCATATTGTGTAATACAGATACAATAGCTCCAATGTAGCACGATTTAACATAAAAAACGAAAAGAAGTAATATTGAGCCTTTACTGTAAAGTAGTTTCTCAGAATCCATTCGCTAGTGGATAGAGTAAGCGGTACTCCCTTAGAACATAAAAACACGTAATAACTTTGGCCAGGACTTGTTCCATGAATGCGTGGTTGGTTCCTAAGAGTAAATATAAAAACCAACTATGTTTATTCGCAAACACTCAGAACAGTATCAGCCGTTGTGGTCTGTTGGACCATTTTCAATCATAACTTATTCATTCAGCTGTTGCTGCAATAATAAGATAGTAAACCTACAAATTTTATCAAAGAATGGTCGAGGTCGAATCCAATTTATTACATCATTCAGTACCCATGCAGTCCCAATCTCATTGTTGACAGTGTTTCAACCAAAATGCTTTTTCCGCCTGAAATGAGATTTAGGAGTTACAACAGCAACTAGCAGCAGTACCTACTATACAATACCACCCTTGGCACAAGAAAGTTCACTCTCTCCGTCTGTTTCGGCAAGTACAACACACAAAACACAGCCTTTTACTACATGTAATGCAGTGCTGAGGAAACACATTGTAAATTCAGTGATCCCAGAGTGCTCCTCCAACTAAAAATGCAAAGCTTTGTAGGAAAGAGATTTTCTATGTAGTACACAGTAGCTTTCGACTTGTTTGTATGCATTATTTGTACTACTTGAACTCGTTTGAGTCCTTTGCTCTACAGATAAGAAAATTTAAACCATTCTTGTCAGATCTAGTACTATCTGCTCGTACAAAGAGTAGAAAACAGTTCTTATGTATTAGTAATTCCTTATGTATTATTGTTCAATGGTATGCATCAGTCCTAAAGAAACCTTTCTGAATCGCTACTCTCCATGCATTTTAAAGAGAACTATTTCCTTTCACCACACAAGTGAAAGTCAGCTGAAATAAATTGTTTTTGTAATTTACTGATAATTTCGTATATGCTCACAATGTAAAGCAAATTAAACTTGCTGTTTATTTTCCATGTTTTTGCGCAGTGTCTCATTATCAAATTTAATTTTTATCTTGATGTGTTAGCTCGTTCTCACTAAACTCGTTTGTCGAGCAAATAGATTTACATACCACTATGTATGTGGAAAGATACTGTGGTTTAATCTAAAAAATATAAACCACATTTATTTCGAATCTTTCCAAGTAGTAAAATAATAATACGCTCTAGCAACCTTTATTTAATCAAATTAAACTTGGTTGAAGTTGAAACATGTTTGACTTGTTCAGCTGCAAACCATTACAGACATTTTCTTTGTTAAATTACTTTGTAACAGTATTACACTTTCCTGGTTATTTCTACATTCAACCCTTTCATTTCATCCAACCTTGTTTGTTAGGCTAGACAAGTACCAGTACCTAATTAGTTTGTACTCTTTCCATACGATTCGCGATTCTAGTCTATATATATACTCTAGATACTTCTTAATTGATGCTTCTTGTTAACCAAGTACACAGGCAAGGCAAAGAAAACTAATTAGTGCCTACATCACTTTGACAAAGGCAAATTCGAGTAATGTTGGAAATAACACTTCATATAATTAAAAGAATTAAGCCACAATCCAAATGTCAATTTAATTAAGGGTTGTAGCAAAGACGGTGTATTTTAATACTAAAATTACTACTACAACTCGCTATACTCTACATACTTTGTGCTGTCATCACTTAGCTACTTAAGTGTTAGCCTAGCAAGAGCAGAAAAGCAAAATGCCAAATCACAGTTTTATCTTGTATCGTTGTAGAATAATACCTTTCGTATAAGAGGATATTCCGGAGCCAAGTAGGGACTGGTAATAGCAGTTGATGAAAGAGTACTGGCATGAGTGCTTCCCGTCTGATGGTTGGTAAAACTTGATGTAAATGTGTGGGAGGCCCTGGAAAAACTAGATCCGTGTGCTACATGGCCAGAATGGCCACCGCCAATTGTACTAATCCCTCCGGTGCTTGTCACTAAGTTGTACGCTGGAGGGTGCTCCATAATCTCCGACATTCTTTTTAACCCAATTTCATATTTCTTCAGTCCAAAATCTGCCAGCTTGAGTACCCAACGTGAATCAATGAGGCAGTTAGCTGGCTTCAGATTCCCGTGATAGCGAAATTGAGATGAGTCGTGAATGTAGGATAATCCCTATTCCAATTAAACATGAGTAATTGATTAACTTGCCTGCTTAAATAAAACAATAAGAACATTAAATGGGTACATTCCATGGATGAAAATAGAAATGTAAATTAAAACTGCGGTTTAATTGGTAAATTTTTCATAAGCTCTTACCAAACCATAGGGATGATTTTGTAACTCTGTAAGTACCTAATCCAATAAATATATTCTGTGGCTAGCACTTACAATTTAATGGAAATGATCGCATTGTGATTTTTATAATAATAATACTTTAGGATGCACTGATGCAACCATAAGGCATAAGGCTATAATGCATTGCTACAGTTATAACTATTCTTCAAAAACGATACAGGATAAAGCACTCTGGCTCTGCAACATGAGTATAATGGTTTATTGTAGAATATCCTATAACTTTCTCTAGTTCAAGTGAATTTCTGTGCATGATTGTAGGCAGACAGACCACCAAACCGTGCTATTGGCATGCAAGCTTCTTTAGTTTTGTTTTGACAGTTTTATTTGTTTAATTAAAGACTGAATAAACTTTCGCCAATCTTGAATATTTTAAACATTTTCAGTTTTACTAGGGAATAATAATATTATGTAGTATGCATATCTTTTCACCATCTCAAAATGTTTGGTGCTAGCCTACTAGGATATGCATGCGTGAATCATTTGCATAAATAGATTCAGAGCCAGTGTTGTTCACTTTCCATTTTACAGAAAGTAAGCAGCGAACGCTTTCATCCCTGTTATTCATCCACGCTTTCAACAGCGAAAATAACTAGCCTTTTACGCACCAGTCATATATAATGCACAGAACGGATATGTAGGTATGTCAAATTATATTGTAAAAAGATGTAATGGTACAGTTCCTAGGCTCCAAGGTTTAGAATCTATATAATAATATGTTTCATTCATACCAAGTGGAGTCAAAATTCGTCAATCTTTTTTGTCATATTTTTGTTCCAAATTTAATAAAGCGGTCATACGTCAGGTAAGAGATTTATAAAGCTCAAAAACAATGAAATTTCTCAAAAATTTTTACCTTACGTTGGATATTTAATTTTTTTATGAAAATAATGTGTTAAAATTCAAAAATCACAAAATATTTTTGCAGTAAAAATGCAAAAAGTCTCGAACATTTTTGCACTATGAGCAATTTTGTAGCAATTTCCATTGATTTTGACTTAAATTTGGGCCAAATGTGCTAATTTTTTGCGCTACGCGTTTTGTTGCAATCCACGAGATGCAATCAAAAATATCAAAGGGGAAAGTTTTTACTTAAACCCAGTACGGTCATATGAGAGGGTCAAATTGGGGGGTCATAAGGCAACCCAAAAAGTAACAAAAATATTTCCATAGATAATTCTCCGATAAAGAGCATTTACCGTAGATCTCTCTCCGATTTTATCTCAACAGAGCATTTACCGTAGATCTCTCTCCGATTTTATCTCAACAGAGCATTTACCGCAGATAATTCTCCGATTTTTATCGTTTTTATCGTTATATGCCTTTAGGAGTGTAAAAAATGTCATATTTTTGGTCATATTTTGATGATTTTTACACTCTTAGGACAACATGTTAAGCACAGTCGTCGTTGAGTATATCATGTTGGTGATAACAATATTTATTGTTAAGTTAACAGGTAATCAACGTTACTACCATCGATTTTAACATTGGTTCCCTGTGTTGCTTCTATTTCGGTATTCCTAACATTAAAAAAGCATAACTTATCAGGCCAAATGGTTAGCCCATTATTCAGTTTGTTAAACTAACATGCTACAATGTTGGTGTACTACAAAACATAACATTATCCTTTCTCAAATTGTGCTTTGGTAATGTTACAATACCAAAACATTTGTAAGTAAGTGTATAAAGTTTAAAACCAGTTTGTAGTAAAGCTTTCACCAACAATGCCCAGCTGGTGAGGTGTAGTGGACAGCGGAGGATGACAAGC
>JAQFYB010004159.1:0-17075 GCA_034694085.1 Pogonognathellus longicornis | reverse complement strand
CCCCTCCCCCCGTCTGTTTTTGTCATATTTTCCAAT
The DNA here is from genome assembly GCA_034694085.1 of Pogonognathellus longicornis. Taxonomy (NCBI): domain Eukaryota; kingdom Metazoa; phylum Arthropoda; class Collembola; order Entomobryomorpha; family Tomoceridae; genus Pogonognathellus; species Pogonognathellus longicornis. Next base: position 17,039 of record JAQFYB010004159.1, on the reverse strand, counting down.
ACCCCCTCCCTCCCCTAAAGTGCAGACGTCATATATGCACGTTCCCTAACTGTAGTACTAACCATACGATAGAAATACTTCTAGGTGCTACTTTTATAGATATTTTATTCATTCTACGCGATATCCAGTCTAGTCCTGTTTCCAAGTTGGCAGCAGGGCCGTAACCACTAGGGGTGCTGAGGGTGCTTAAGCACCCCCCAGATTATTGTGGCTTACAATAGGTATTATTGGTATTTTCTCAATTAATGAAATTCATACAAATATTATTCACCCACGGCCTTTTTAAAGCTGATAATTTGTGAAAGTAAATAACACAGTGTGTAAGATATCATTGTTTTCTCACCGTTTACAATACAACTTTGTCTCTTTAATTTTAGGCTACTGATATTTCTCATTGCTATCATTGCTCTGATTTAGAATTATAAACATAAACATACAATTAAGCAAAATATTTTTTCAATTCTTGTGTACGAAACCACAGATGTATCAAAAAAGGAGCAATCGTCTCGTGTGTACGCTATGTTGATTCTGATTTTCATATAATCAACAAAGATTTTTTAGGTTTTACTGAATTATAAGATCTTTCTGTCGGGATCACCAGCATGCATGTTCCAAAAAATATTGATTCAATCATCATCCATTTTAGTCGCATAAATTGATTAGTTATGCACCTTTCCTCATGTGTATGTGTTGCACTGTATACTTTGTTTTACCAAAAAAAGTGCATAAAATCGCAAAAATGTTCGCGCTACGCGCAAATTTAATGCATTGATTGATTGCATTGTAGAATGTAGATTGATTTCGGCCTAAATTTTTCGCGCTTCGCGCGATAATGGACAATTTTGTGCATTATTCTGCTATTTTGTCCGTCCCAACGTAATACCTCCAAATACGACCTTGGGAGTAGTACCTTAAGTTCCTCACGGCCAGGACAATAAACTTGTTACGGCACTGATAGAAGTAGTACTTACCGAGCTTGCTTTAAACAAAAACCTGTAAATTAAACTAATATAGTACCCACAATGTATTGTAAGAATTAAAATACCACTTCAATAGAAAGGATTTTGCTATATAGGTAATACAAAATTTTAACTATTGTAATTTTGTAAAAACCTCGTCTTATATCAAGCACCCCCCATATAGAAATCCTAGTTACGGCCCTGGGAGTACTCTTAGATTAGGAAATAATTATACTACAAATAATTATTAAATGACTTGGAGAATAGCAGTGATAAATAAAACTTAAGTACTGCATCTAATTTGTAATGTTGTATGACCGATGGCAATTTTATTTATAAAGCTGAATCTTGAATCTAGGAACAAATGAGATAACGCTTAGCAAAACAAAAAAAACTTTTGCTAGGAAAAAATGTAGGTACCCCCATTTATATTTTACTACTGGTTTGTACAATTGAAAGTTGCAATGTTTGTGCTCGTGTAAAGCCGATTCTTATTTCACAATAATAATGAAATTAGAGTGTGGATTAAAAAATATTATTAAGCAAAAGTAGAGATGGTGAAACAAAGAGCAATAATCTCACGTGTTTCCAGTTAAGCATCTATTAATTATATGTGTTACAAGTCTTGTATATCTACATATCTAACAAAAACCCAGTCACTCCTAGCTGAATTAAAAACATTGTAGAAACACATCTTAGGTATATAGACAACAAAAAAGTTATGTGTTTTGGCTTTCAAATGTTAGATGCAAAAGTGTACAATAAATGCAATCTGAAAACATACTATATAGCAGTGAAGAGGCGTAGCCAGGATTTCGTTTCCGGGTCGGCAAACTGAAAACATGATGTACGGATGTTCAATGGAAAGAAGAGGCTTTAACGCTCATTTGCATGTAGTGGTTGCTTAACTTTGAAAATTTAATGTGGGTGAAATAATTACCCAAGAAAAATGGGTCGATTTCATGTTTTGTTTCTTTTGTGTTATGAGTGGGCAACTTGTCATTGATCCATTTTTCTTGGACAATTATTTCACCCCCACTAAATTTCCAAAGTTAAGCAACCACTACATGAAAATGACCGTTGAAGTCTCCCCTTTCGATTGGTATTTATCGCAATTCATAATTCGGTCCGGTACATGAACTACGTCAGTTCAAAGCAATACTGATTTTCATTTTTACATGGTTAGAGGTTCATTTTATATGAAGCCTTGTTTCGACCGTATTACATTACCGAAGTAAGACATCCCATATACCAAAATGATTGTTGATTTACCCTCTTTCGATTGACAGTAATCGTATTTCATAATTCCTATTGTTTCATGAGATATTCCACTTTGAAAAGTTTGCGCGACTTACCCAACATCCTGTACTATATCATAATATCTGTTATTTTTGCACGAAGTGCGACACATTTGAGCAAATTTGGGCACCTAGTAACCTACTTCAGTGACATATATAGTAACTTATTTTAGTACCCTTAGTTATTTTAATAACCCCTTTTACTAACAATTTTAGTGTTAGTAAAACTTTCATATTTATTCATTTTGGACTAGGTACATACCTTTTCCTAAACAAGGACACCCAAATAAAATGATAAATTTTTGGTGAGTTTCTGAAAATATTTTAATATAGCTTATGCAGTATTAATAATTAACGCAAATTCGTGCATCCATATTATCTGTGAGTTAAGGTAAATTATTGACAACTACGTACGACACGTGCTAAGAGTGAACTTAAAAAAGCAAATTTCTTGAATAACAAAGAAGAAAAGCACGAGCGGTATTGAAGTGAAGTGCGGTGTTTGGATTTTAGTTGATATTCCCATGCACACAAATGTACATGTAAACTGTGAAGTATGAACTACACGCTGCGCTGTGAGTAGATTGAGAATAAAAGTATTGTGGGAAAATTACCGATGCTCCTTTTATTTTTTTCATATGATTAAATGAATTTTTGTAAACAACTAATTTATTGCCTCGTGCAGATGTATTTCAAATTACACCAAGAAATGCAATATCAATTGCACCATATTATCTGAATATGTTCCTATTACTTGATATTACTTAATTGAAATCTCATGTTATTAAGTTGGCTAGTATTAAAATGTACTTACGAAGTAACGCATATATTGAAAAAAATTACTGGAAATGAAATTGCAGAATTTGTAATTTTTAAAAAAATAGTCCCATCCAAATAGGTTGAGAAATGAAAATTATGTTATGTACATGTTAGCCCGACGTCAACATTTGACCTTTGACATTGTGGAAAAAAACTTCAGTTTTACTATTGACGATTCGTTATAATTTTACCGTTAGGGATATTCACTGTCCAGAACCTGCCAACATAGACATATGAAGGTATTTGTAACTCTCGAGGAAGAAACTACCTAGTTATATTAAATGTGCATTAAGATTCCGAGTAAGGATTTGCAAATCGGTTGGAAATTCCATTTGAGGTTAATAATATTTAACATACCTACTTTCGGAAGCACAATTTTTTTCCAACAAATATTGATTCAAAAAAAATTATCTGTATATTTCCCATTACGTTCGCAGACGTGATTAGGGGAGAGGGTACTAGAATAGAGACGGTAGCAGCGGCCAGCGACAGTAGGGGTGGTACAAACAAGCCAAAAATGGCAGTCGTCATACGTGGATCGCCCCTAATTGCATCTATTTTCTTGTAGTGTTAAGTTTGGTGCGACTAGGTGTGCAACCTTAGTAATCCCTATTTAATATCTTATTTTCTCCGAAAGTGGCCCAAAGTGGCATGTAATTGCAACTAAACATCAAAGTGAAAAACCATATATCCTTTGTTTATATAATGAAAATTTGGTGTGATCTGATGTGATTTTTAAATACAAATGTAACATTGACTTTGACGACCAATTGGAATAATGCCTGCAGCCTTAAAAACATTATACAGCGTTTCATGCCATTAAGCTCACGAAAACATTGCGCCCGAAAGGTATAGGGCCACTATAATTAGAGATGTTCCACACACAATATCCAACAACGGATAATGAAAAAAATCAATAAATTATTTCACTGTATGCATGTCCGAAAAAATATTCGACAATTGATAAATTTACTACTACAAGGCACACCAATATTTTGCACACACAATTCATACAGCGATTTTACTTCCACAACCCATATGAAATTGGTGGGTGTTTGCAAGTTTATGTCTACACTTAATAGAAATCAAGTTACAACCAGCGAGAATTAAATTCGGTACCCAATTTGTCACTCTTAAAATGAAGTTTAGAAACGTACTCAGCGATGCATTATGTCCACCGATTTTTATTTTGTCATAAAAATGGCAATGCATATCTTATCAAATATTTTATTACTTAATAATTACAAGTTTTTATTACTATTCTTTTTAAACGGAAATGTTCAAACGATCAAATTCTCCAAAAAACCAACTGTCGAAAGTAATTCTCAACATAAAGGACGGGATTCGTAGACTATTGAAAGGTCCTGTGGTACGTGCATAAAGCTTAATACATATTTTATCCTCTAGATCCATTAACTGAAGCATATTACTGCCAACAAAATTTTTTACTGTATACGTAAAATAATAATAGAAGAGACATTTGAGTTTTCCCATGGAAGGAACTAAAAACCCATTGCTGAAGCCATCCATTAGGGTGGTCATTAAACTGAGGACCCTTTCGTCCATATTCTTAAAACTGACAAGAATCGTGTTGTCGTAAAACTTTTGGTACTCATCCAAGGGTACATTGAGAGCAACATTAAATCTGTCTTCAATTCCAAGAAGTCTCCCAAAAACTGCCCACATGTGAACAAACGCAATAACATCTTCTTTTGAATCTGGATAAACCCCGAAATACTCTGGGGTCATTACAATGTGACAGATGAACAAAAACTGTGTCACACCAAGGTCGAATTGTCCAACTGGAGTTGAAGAATCCCATGTATATGAATTCACCAATGAATCTCGTGTGTACACATGATTTAAATCTGCTTGAATTGCGTGTACTAAAGCAGCCCCTTTATTTGTGTGAGAAATAGGGACCAATCTTTGCATTTCGGACAAGGATCGGTTTTGCGACAAATGACTTGCGGATCGATGTCTTCTTGTGATGGTTTTCATTGATTCAAATGCTTCAGTATGCGGCTTAAATACCTTAAGACCACCCCTACAAATTTTTTGTACGTGATACAAGGTTCTCAACAATCTTTTGTATGCAGCCGTTGTATTCGCAAAACTTCCAGTGCATATTGGAACGGACACCGTAGTTTTAAATGCTGCTGATTCGAAAAGGCTGAAGAAGTGAGCAATTGAAATGGGTACTTGAAATTTGCGGTAGAAGCGCACTGCTCTTTCCATTAATTGTTTATTCAACCATGGAATATCATCCATTGTCGTATTAGACGCGTAAAGCCCTGGATAACGTGGGGCTTCTCTCATGAAGTAATTATAAAAGTCTTCCACTGCAACAACTGGCGAATACAATTATTATATTAATTTTTCATGCGTAGTGTTGAAATTGAAATTCATTATACCCACTGCATTTTAAAATTACATTTCGTTGACTTAATATTATTTGCCTTTATATCTATTTTAAATCAAAATTTGACTTACTATCTTTTGAAGAATTAATTGTATGTGTTGATGACATGTCGAAATGCAGCTGTAGTACTAACCATATGATAGAAATACTTCTAGGTGCTACTTTTATAGATATTTTATTCATTCTACGCGATATCCGGTCTAATCCTGTTTCCAAGTTGGGAGTACTCTTAGATTAGGAAATAATTATACTACAAATAATTATTAAATAACTTGGAGAGCAGCAGTGATAAATAAAACTTATGTACTGAATCTAATTTGTAATGTTGTATCACCGATGGCAATTTTATTTATAAAGCTGAATCTTGAATCTAGGAGCAAATGAGGTAAAGCTTAGCAAAACAAAAAAAGAGCTTTTGCTGGGAAAAAATGTAGGCAGTGCCGGCTTTACGTTTTGCGAGGCCCTGGGCGACAATTTTTAATATAACTTCAGCAAATCTCCCTGTAAATATTTCGTGTTAGTGGGACAAATTTTGAATTTTTTAATAGGGTAGTAACAGACACGAGCAGAGGCGCTGTGCGCTAAATATAAGCAGGCTGTCATACCAATAGACACTTTGTGATCGAGTTCAACGTCGAGTTGACACAAGACGATGAGTCGCTGGTGGAAAAACCTTGGAATCAAGGATTCAGGGAAATTTTCGGCTTCCCCACAAATTTCCACTTTTATCGGGAAAAACGGGCAAAATACGGGGAAGGGGAGGGAAGAAAAGGTAAAAGAAAGGAAAGTAAAAGGAGGAAAAGAAGGGAAGAAAACTAAAGGAAAAGAAAGAAAAAGTGGAAACGGAATGGGAGAAAACCATCTCAGAAATTGGATCGGTCCCCAAAAGAGGAGGCTAGCTAAATCGGGGTCCACCAATTTCAAAAAAACGACGCTTAGGCCTAGAGATTGCATTGAAAAGAAGTATGTTAACGACCTTAACAGTATTGACTATCGTATGCGTAAATAAAACACTTTGAAATCCTTAGGCTACTTCAATTATCAAAAATACACCAAAAAAGCTAAAGGGGATGGCAGCGACATCACTCTTGTCGATTTTAGTTCTAGCCTAGCAATTGTTTGTTTTTATTCTGTTTGCCCCCCAAATGTTTGGAATTTACATTAGGTCTCTCCCAAAATCCAATAAAAAGGTTATTTTGTTTTAAAAATGCAAAAACCATCTAAAAAATTCACACTACGCGCGATTTTGCTGCAATTTCCATTGATTTTGAACAAAATTTGCCAAAAACGAGCCCGAATTGCTACAAGGTTTTGCGCTGCGCGCGATGTTTGGCAATTTCCATTGATTTTGAACTAAATTTGGCCAAAGTTTGTCCAAATTTGATAAACTTTTTGTGCTGTGCACGATATTATTGCAATTTCCAATGATTTTGAACTAAATTTGGGCCAAATTTGCTAAATGTTTCGTGCTGTGTGCGATATTGTTGCAATTTTCATTGATTTTGAAGTAAATTTGCTCAATGTTTTCGAGCTGGCCGCGATTTTCTTACAATTTCCATTGATTTTAACCTACATTTGCTACATTCTTTCTCGCTGGGCGCCAAAAATTGACGTCTTTAACAAAGGTTTGCTCAACTCCCCCCCAAATGTGCGACCTGGATACACACCTGGGTATCGCATTATACAACTCAGCATATGATTTTCAAATTTTACTTGAGACTATTTGAATTGAATATGTTGTCTTCTTCTTACCTCTGATTGATTGAATTTTTTTGCAATGAATAAATATCTGTATAAAGTTAAGGAAGGAAGTTAGGGAAGGATTTGGGCTTGCCACGGATGCCGGGAAGAAAAAAGTCCACCAGCGCGATGAGTAGTCTTTAACATGTCTATTGGCACGACAGTTCGAAAATTTTTACCGCCCAGCACCTCTAAACGCGAGGCCCTAACAAGCGCGAGGCCCTGGGCGGTCGCCCTGTCTGCCCATGCCTAAAGCCGGCCCTGAATGTAGGTACCCCCATGTATATTTTACTGCACTACTGTGTTGTACAATTACATGTTGCAATGTTTGTGTTCATGTAAAGCCGAATCTCATTTCACAATGATAATGAAATGAGAGTGTGGATTAAAAAATATTATTAAGAAAAAGTATATAAAGATGGTGAAACAAAGAGCAATAATCTCACGTGTTTCCAGTTAAGCATCTATTAATTGTATACAAGTCTTGTATATCTACATATTTAACAAAAAACCGTCGTTCCCAGTTCAATTAAAAACATTGTAGAAACGCATCGTAGGTGTATATAGCCTATAGACAATAAAAAAGTTATATGTGTTATGGCTTTCAAATGTTAGATGCAAAAGTGTAAAAGAAATGCAATCTGAAAACATAATATATAACAGTGAAAAGGCGTAGCCAGGATTTGGTTTCCGGGTCGGCAAACGGAAAACATGATGTATATAATAATACCTGTTATTTTTGCACGAAGTGCGACACATTTGAGCAAATTTGGGCACCTAGTAACCTATTTTAGTGACCTAGTAACCTATTCTAGTACCCTCAGTTATTTTATTAGCCCCTTTTACTAACAATTTTAGTGTTAGTAAAGCTTTCATATTTATTCATTTTGGACTAGGTACATACCTTTTCCTAGACAAGGACACCCAAATAAAATGATAAATTTTTGGTGAGTTTCTGAAAATATTTTAATATAGCTTATGCAGTATTAATAATTAACGCAAATTCGTGCATCCATATTATCTGTGAGTTAAGGTAAATTATTGACAACTACGTACGACACGTGCTAAGAGTGAACTTAAAAAAGCAAATTTCTTGAATAACAAAGAAGAAAAGCACGAGCGGTATTGAAGTGAAGTGCGGTGTTTGGATTTTAGTTGATATTCCCACACAAATGTACATGTAAACTGTGAAGTATGAACTACACGCTGTGAGTAGATTGAGATTAAAAGTATTGTGGGAAAATTACCGATGCTCTTTTTATTTTTTTCATATGATTGAATGAATTTTTGTAAACAACTAATTTATTGCCTCGTGCATGATGTATTTCAAATTACACCAAGAAATGCAATAGCAATTGCACCATATTATCTGAATATGTTCATATTACTTGATATTACTTAATTGAAATCTCATGTTGTTAAGTTGGCTAGTATTAAAATGTATCTACGGAGTACGCATATAATGGAAAAAATTACTGGAAATGAACTTGCAGAATTTAGTAAAAAGTTAAGCTTATGTGTATGACGCAAATATGTAAATTTCTTTGCAAAACTCACATTCAGATTCAGCAATATACATAAGAGAGTATGATAATAATATGTTATAATGCTATGCTAAAATATAAACAACGCTGTAATTAAACATTCAATTCAAAATATTGTTATTGAAAACTACGCGTGGATAAATTGAACTGAATAATGAAAATTTACAAAATCAGTTATTCCAAGATAATAGTCGAGTGTAAGCGGTCGGAAGTTTTTAGGTTTGTGCTGTTGTTCCAAAAAGGGCAGTCATATTATGTTTATGTACAGATACAGCACAAAGTACATGAGAATATTATTTTATACATACCTTGTTATTACTAAGATACTATATTATATTTTGATTCGTATACTTCAATCTATCGCCTTGTAGCGGCTAAGTTATTCATAGATCCTGGGACACCGTATTTCCACTAATTTTAGCCTGCCCGTACAATTGTGGCCTTCCTGTATTTATAACCGCCCTTCGAGATCAATTTTGCATAATTATAGCCTCCTCCTTATAATTAAGTGTCGCAATTAACTGTGTTACAGGCTGCTAAAGGGATAAAACAAGACTAAAACAAAATAAATTCAAAACGACCTAACAAGTTCTATTATTTTATAAATAATGGCCTCCGTATAACCTCCCCTTAAAATTCCATTTTGCACAATTTTATTCGGGGCCAAAATTAGACGAAATACGGTATGCATGTACACAGTTCTTTGGAACTGCAAATGTATAATCATATAGTATTGGGAACAACAAATACATAACCATTTATATAGTAAATCAAATACATTACAAGTTCGAAAGAACAAACAATTACAAATTTGTTATAGGAACTGTGTCCTTAAAATAATGCACGTTTGTATTAAACAAAATTATGATGAAATGAATGTCATGTGTCTAAACAGAATGGTTTACCTAATTAATTTCTTAATATTCGTCATAAAAAGTTTGAAGTTCCAAAAAACATAGATAAAGAGTAGATAATATGTAAGTAAATTGTAGACCTATTCTTTTTTTTAAAATTTTTGCAACACTAACTTTATTTAGTTTTGAAATTACATTTTTTAATATATCGTTTGCAATAAAATGTCGTAGATGCGTATTTTAAAGATACTTCAAGAATATCATATGCTGTTATATTTTACTACAAAACTACCTCAATAATATCCTCTGTAACTAGATCATATTATGGCTTAATTTTATAATGTTTACATCCTCTTAAAAGAGTAAATAAATATTGGATTTTGAACTTTTTCAAAGAAATATTGACCTTAAAAACCGGCCAAGGTCAAAAGGTGGTTATTCGACATGCTGTTACGTGTGTAGTGATTAGTTTTCGTGATTAGTTTTCTGGCAAATGTCCATTTTCAATGAAAAAATGAAAAATTTAAATTTGTAACCTTTTTGCAGTGCCAAAATTCCAAATTGGAACTCTTAATAAAATTGACTACCTATGTAATCCAACTATTTGTAATTTTTTTTAAAATAGTTTCATCCAAATAGGTTGAGAAATGAAAATGATGTTATGTACATGTTAGCCCGACGTCAACATTTGACCTTTGACATTGTGGAAAATAACTTCAGTTTTACTATTGACGATTCGTTATAATGTTTCCGTTGGGGATATTTACTGTACAAAACCTGCCAACATAGGCATATGAAAGTATTTTTAACTCTCGAGGAAGAAACTACCTATATTAAATGTGAATTACGATTCCGAGTTTGGTATTCCGATATAAGAGGATTTGTAAATCGCTTGGAAATTTGTTTGAAAACGCATTTTAAAATTATATTTCGTTGATTTAATATTATTTACATTTATATCTTTTTTAAATCAAAATTTGACTTACCATATTTTGAAGAAATAATTGTATGTGTTGCTGTCACGTCGAAATGTAACAGTAGTACTAATATTGAGATAAAAATACTGGTAGTTACTACTTTTATAAATATGTTATTCATTATAAGCGGTAATCAGTTTCAAAGTTGAGAGTACTTTTAGATTGGTAAATAATTACTACTCAACTATTTAATAACTGTGCAACTGTGACAGGACGGCAGTAATAAATAAAGCTTATAATATTACTGAATCTTATTTGTAAAGTTGGATGCCCTATGACAGTTTTATTAATAAAGCTGCATCTTCAATCTGGGAGCAAATCAGGTAACGCAGGCTTTCAAAAACTAATAAAAATGGTTAACCAAAATAAATGATCCTTGCGTTTTTAGAAGCCATTGCTGACAAAATGTACAGAGATATTATCTCAGATTGTAAATAACTTTTATGAACATAACAAACACGGAACAAGAAACTATGATTAAAAAGGCTCTATAAAATTACAACAAAACATTAATTCCAATCCGAGACATATAAAATAAGCTTTCGTAAAACCGGTTGACCAGAAATAATAATTACGTACATCTTGGGCAAAGGTTTCTGACCTTGCCTTTATATTAGTTCTTTCCCCTCCATGGCCATGTATTGAATGAACATTGTTCCAAATTTACCATTACTTTTATTAATAAACACGTATATCTGATTGAGGTATTTTCAGCTTATAATATGTGAGTTGAGCGTAGTATATAATGGTACCTTACATGGTGATAAACAACAATGTAGAATTTCAAATCCATTACTTAAAATAAAAGATGTAGTAGTTAATTATTAGATTTTTGTTTCAAACGAGAGACTTTGTGTTTATATTATGAATTATTGCCAAACATTGCACACAATCTCAAGGTGTGATAATTATATATTTTTCGTCAGAGGAAGTGAGCAGGAGTTTATTTACATTAAAAGTACCTAACCAAAAGTTCAATAACTTTGCAATTAATTTAATGCTACAACAATCAGGTATCAGGGTTTTCAGCTTTCAAGAAACAGGATACATGCGAATGTGAAAATCCAAGCTTACGGTTCACCTTAAATACATAGATTTCGTATAGGGCAAAATTCAAACATGATGTAAAAATGTATTAATAATCGATTGTATCTTGAAACATTTGAATTAGGACTTGGTTATCGAGTTCTGTGAAATATAATTCTAATGAAAAAGGAAATATTATTACCTGTTTTTAAAAATTATTACTGCATGTATTATTAAGGCCTTTTAAATTTGAACGCCCAGCGTGCTGAATATTTCTGTAATTTAAGGGTGGATCAAATTTCCAAATGACGGCACTTAACAACACTTAATTACTTACATAGTTACATACAATTAGAGGTGAATCTAGTGGTGCAATATTAATTCACTTGGTAATATTACTCAGGATCAAGGGATAGGTTATCAATGCGCTCCTTTTTTCTGAAATTAGTCAACATTTGTGGCTACAATTAGGAATTATTATATAACCCAGTTTTCCTCTCCTTTGTTTATGTAAATTAAGGTTTTTCCTAAAGTCTCGCAATATTTTTCAATTTGTTCAAAGTTTGGTAATTTTGAGCAGGGTTGGTATTTCAAGAAATGTAAGCAAGTAAGTCTGTTAGGGAAATATGGATAAACGCGCAAAAACACGGAAATACGTAAAAATATGAAAGATTCCAAAATCCACATAATATACACTAGCAAATATTAAATAGTTACCTACTGATTTGTCACTCTTAAAATCAAGTATAGAAACGTATTGAGCGAAGCATTGTGTCCACCGAATTTTATTTTGTCAAAAAGTGGCAATGTATGTCTTATCATATATTTTGTTCATTAATTCCTGCTTTATATTTTTATTACTAGTCTTTTTAAACGGAAAAGTTCAATCGATCAAATTCTCCAAAAAACCAACTGTCGAAAGTAATTCTCATCAAAAAGGAAGGGATTGACAAACTAGTGAAAGGCCCTAAGGTAAGTGCATAAAGCTGAAGACATATTTTATCCTCTAGATCCATTAACTGAAGCATATTACTGCCAACAAAATTTTTTACTGCATACGTAAAATAATAATAAAGGAAACATTTGAGTTTTCCCATGGAAGGAATTAAAAACCCATTATTGAAACCATCCATTGTGTTTGTCATTATACCAAGGATCCTTTCGTCCATATTCTTAAAACTTACTATAATCGTGTTGTCGTAAAACTTTTGGTACTCGGCAAAGGGTAAATTGAGAGCAACGTTAAATCTGTCTTCAATTCCAAGAAGTCTTCCAAAAACTGCCCACATGTGAACAAACGCAATCACATCGTCTTGAGAACCCGGATACACTCCAAAATACTCAGGGGTCATTACAATGTGACAGATGAACAAAAATTGTAGCACACCAAGGTCGAATTGTCCAATAGGAGTTGAAGAATCCCATGTATATGAATTCACCAATGAATCTCGTGTGTACACATGATTTAAATCTGCTTTAATTGCTTGTACTAAATCACTCCCTTCTTTTGTGTGAGAAATAGGAAACAGTCTTTGTATTTCCGCCATGGATCGGTTTTGCGCTAAATAAATTGCGGATTGATGTCTTCTTGTGATGGTTTTCATTGATTCATATGCTTCAGTATGCGGCATAAATACATCAAGACCACCATTACAAATTTTTTGTACGTGATACAATGTTCTCAACATTCTTTTGTATGCAACCGTTGTATTCGCAAAACTGCCAGTGGATATTGGAACGGACACTGTAGTTTTAAATGATCCAGATTCGCAAAGCCCAAAAAAGTGAGCAATTGAAATAGGCACACGAAATTTTCGGTAGAAGCGTACTGCTCTTTCCATTAAATGTTTGTTCAGCCATGGAATCTCCTCCATTGTCATATTAGAAACGGAAAGTCCTGGATAACGGGGGGCGTCTCTCATGAAGTATGTATAAAAATCTTCCACTGCTACAACTGATGAATAAAATGAATTTAATGAATTTAATAACATATGTCATATTGAATGTATTCCCAATGCACTAGAAAAGAATATTTCGTTAAACCTTTATATCTATTTTAAATCAAAATTTTATTTACCATCATTTGAAGTAATAATTGTATAGGTTGATGTCATGTCGATATGTAATAGTAGTACTAACAATGCGATAGAAATACTTCTAGGCACTACTTTTATAAATATGTTGTTCATTCTAATTAAGGGATACCTTGTCCAGTTTTTAAGCTCGGAGTATTCCCCTCAAAAACTTAGTAAAGAATGATTACTAAACTATTTCATAACTCACTCTCGGAGAAGAGCAGTGATAAATAAAACTTATGTACTTCACCTTATTTGTTAAGTTGGATGAACTATGGCAGTTTTATTATTGAAACTGAATGTTGAACTAGGAGGAAATCAGGTAACGCAGGTATTCAAAAACTAATAAAAATCTTTAATCAAATGATCCTTCAGTTTATAAAAACCATGGCCGACAAAATGTACAAAGGTATTATAGCAGAGTGTAAATAATTTTTACCTAGCAAAGAGCAGGGAACAACAAACTTCGATTGAGAGGGGTCTATAAAATTACATACAATAAAACATCAGATCCAATCCGAGACTATGCTTTCGTAAAACCGGTCGCGCAGAAATAATAATTCCTTACATATTGGCCAAAGGTCTTTGACCTTGCTTATATACTGTTTTTCCCACTATTTGTATATTGAATCATCATTGTTCTAGTTTACCATTACTTTTATTAATAAAAACGTATATCCGATGAAGACATTTTCAGCTTATATTATGTGAATTGCGCGTATTATAAAGCTGTGTAAATATATAGTGAGACGTTTTTTGGCGTGAATTTAAGGGGGTTTATTAAAATTGGGAGGTTTGGTATATCACACCTTTAAATAGAGAAAACTACACTCTTTAAAATGGTGGGTCATTTCATTATCTGAATGGGATTGTATTAGGTATTGAAAGTGAAGGGCCTGAAAAACGTGTTTCCCGGCACAAAAAATCTTAGACAATTTTATTTCAAACCTGACCTAGCAGCGCTTCAAACTTGAAAAATGTTCCAAATCAACTTTTGTCGTAGATGACTTTTTGAGAGTAAAATTATATCCAAGGCGGCTGTTACCGAGAAACTTGATATAATGCAAAGCTACCTATCAGGTATTAAAGCTAAGAAACTGGGCGTTCAGATATAAGTCAAGAGAAGTGTTCCTAAGTGCATTTTGGATAAAAAAGTATGGGCTAAAAAAAGTTGGAAAAAAATCGGTAATTTTTTGTGAAACTTCACTTTTTGCACATGAAAAAAATGCTCCAATTTTAACAAATTATCGTTTTATTAAACGATTTTTGGCATAGTGACAGGAAATGTTTCCGCCTTTGTTCCCTCCAAAAGATTTTCCGAATTTCAAACGCGTTTAGGCATGGTTCAGCATAGAGTGAAAAATGGGTCCGGGAAAGCTCTAATCGACTTAGAGAAAGTGGGCTCAGTAGTAAAAAATGGAGTTAGGAGGATTGTTAGGTACACGAATTAGTTCTTCACATTCATGTTCTACGAACGATTACATGTTTCAAATAAAATAATCTAATTCAAGCAAAATTATGGCATTTGGTAAAGAGTCTCACTATATATTTACACAGCTTTATATATAATACTACATTACATTTTCACAATAATCAATCCATACATGCATTGTCAATATGTGATTGACAATATCTCGCATGTAATTCACAAAATCGTTATCTGACCTGTCACACTAATGTCCATATAGGCTCCGACCCGGAAGGAGGCTGAGCTCGGGAACTTGGAATAAAAAATTCGAGATCCCTGATTGAAAGGATCATTTGACCAACGCTTTCCAGTCAACACATGATGATATGATCTTCTGCGGGTTCTGATTATTTAATGATGGTCTTATCTAGGGATTGTTTTCTGATAGATTGTGGTTTGCTGGGCCCTTTTTAACATGCTAGTCCTAGTCACTTTTTGTCATATTTAAAGATCTCTTTACATTGAGTGCATATAATACAATTTTAAGCACTATTTTTGTACTTTATGTCATGCAAGTGATCCCAAAATCTGGCTTTAATGGCTGATTTTGAGTACAAAGTACAATGTACTGAATACCGTTTGAATTGGAACTTTTGCAACATTTTTCCAACCCAAACAAAATTTTGCTTAACCCAATCCAACCCGACAATTTTTTACATCGACCCAACCTGACCCCAACCCTTTGACCTAGATAATTGCATGACCCGAACCCAACCTTAAACCCATAGGGTTGGGCCAACCCTAGGGGTTCGGGTTAGGCTAGACGCTCTACAATATACCTATACTTATACGATTGCATGGAGCTGTGGTCCCTGTAAAAATACGAAAACAAAAATAGATCATTTTCTAAAGATGGGGCGGGCTGTTGTATCCAAACGGATTCTTAAAACGTTCCAAAAGTGATTTTTATATGTCAAGTGTCGTATACGTATATCGTATTTACATATAATGTACACAAGGCCTCATTGAGCCTGATAGAACAATGAGATTTTTCTTAATAAAATTGGAGTTTTTGAGGGATAAAACTCTATATGACTTGTCAAGTTTTTTCTACTCATTAATTTGTCATACAGTTTCTACAATTCTAAGTTTTAAAAAATAATCCATATTTATTGATTAAATATTTTGGTACAAAATAAGCTAAAGGTACTTAAGCGGTTGATTTGGTCTGAACATAGATTTACTTACGTATCTTCTATCTACTCAATTATTTAATGGGAAAACATCTAGGTCAGAACAATGTTGTGTAACTTGAACAATGTTTTAATTAATTGTAGTGCCATTATAATGACAATGGTTTTTATACACAAAAGAAAGTTGATTGCACTTATTGTAAAGACTTACATAAATGATTAATTTTATTTTAAAACTTACTTAGTGATTGAAAAATACCTATATATAACCCATTAGATCTGGCTCCTGAAGTTTGTGTGCAAAACATGCATTAATATTGGAGTTTTTAATTCACAAATACATTTAGTTTTGACCAAAAGTCTTATACATGAGAATTTGGTCAAGGACGTATACAGGTTGGGGGCTATGACCCCCAGAGCAAGGAAATATACACATATGTAGTCAAGTGACACTATATATGGGAAGGCAATACATGTCAACACTGATAAAAACAGCTGTTGACAACAATTTGGTCAAGGGAGTAAACAGGGTGGGGGAAATTAGTATTAGGTATATTATGTGAGCTATTTGGTGACTCACATAATACACCTAATACACAACTTTTGGAACCCGAAATGATGTCGTTTAATTTTAACAATGGATTTCGATAGTAATACAAACGGATAAGCCATTTAAAGTTGACTTTTTTGAAATTTTTACCCCTGGGGGTGCATTGAGATTGGT
>JAQFYB010004158.1:0-17076 GCA_034694085.1 Pogonognathellus longicornis | reverse complement strand
GAGTGAAATATTTACCAATCACGAAAATGGAAACTTACCCTGTAATGAAAGGGGTTCATATTTCATTAGAATTAAAGAGAAGAACTCCTATCTGACGAGTAGTTATTTTTCTGAGTGTATACATTACAAGTGAGAATACCTTTCATTGCCAGAAGCTGAGGGGATCAAACTACTTAATAGGATAGAACACGCACACTCAGGGGGCCCTGCTTCAACAGTTCATTATTACAAGGGGACAATTTCGGACTTTACATCGCACTAATTGTAATGTATATTATAGAAAAATGAAAGGTAGGTACTAGATCTTAGCTAGTATAAAAGTTTTTAAGTATACAAACATGTGGAGTGCAACCGAGTACACAGAGAAGAAAAGGAAGACGAAGATTATGTTGGAAAAACCTTACAATGTAGTATCCCGATAGCATTTATATCGGGGATTGGTGAGTTGGATTGGATCTTAAGAAATAAAACTACTTAAAATTAGACACTACGGCGAATGCAGTGCTATGGTAAACTGTGCGTGTGCGTTCAAAAAGTTTGTGATAGAGGGGACGCGGACGGACTTGAAAAAGATGCAGGACTGAATGAAGATTTCTATTTATCTCGCCTCCTGTAGTCCATCAAGGGAAAGTGATCAGCTTTATTTCAAATTTTGTACACGTTTAGGCTTACATAAGTGCCGAACAGAAAGCGACTCAGCCTTCTCCTGCATGGTTATCCAAATACAGCCCACCGCCAGATATGTTAATACCTGACAACTTCATGAGGTCTGCTTTTCTAGCGACGGCATGGCCCCATCAAAATTTTGACTGTTTTCAAAATTACACGTTCAACGTTCACTTTACTGGACCACTAATTACATTTTTGCACTCACCAACCAATACAGCTACCAATAGACACAAAATTTGAAAAACCAGCACCAATTTTTACCGAATTATTAATATTAACGACCATATTAACGGACACGTCCGTCACCCACAGATCCAACTCACCCAATCCATTTATCGTTTTTTTTCATTGAACCAATAAAATAGTTAATAAGAAAATGAAGAATTAAATTTTTATTATCACAGATATTAAAATCAATATAATAGGTACATTTATTGCCTGTGCTGTAGCTGCTAAACATTTTAGCTATATGGGATGGAATCTCACATACATTTCATCTTAAAATATAATAATATGTACATATAAAACAAAATTAACCAAATATAAATTTATATCCAATTATTACTTGGAAGAATCACAGCACTATAAGGAGGTGGTGATTCAACCACATCTTTATACATAGGAGGAGAATCATTTGTATTACTTGGTGAAATATCATTGCCTGGCCATAAGGACTCGATGAGGCTAAATGTCAATTCCTCTTTAAAGTTAACAATTAAATACCAACCCATTGCACGTTGGATAACAAATACAAATGAATAAATCAAAATTGCCCAGACTAAATATTCCTCAGAGTTTGGAAGCAACAACTTTTGAATCGAAATTAATGCCAATACCAAAATTCCGGAACTAATTGAGAGCAATGAAAGAGATAGCCAGGATTGGCACACTTGAATTGCGTGAGGAGAATTATAATTCACCTGAAAATAATAAATATATATATGTATTAAAGAGAAAAAATTGATTCAATTTTGTTAAAAAACTAACAATTTCAAGCACATACTGTAATTGTAAAAATTGGATACCTGTTTTGTAATATGCATCATTGCTTTATCAGTCCTCATCAAACAGTAAAGAAGGTACACATACAATACGATGATCATCCAAACCAAAACTGAAAATATAAATGATACGATTGTAAATAAATATTATTGCTCCAAAATTTCTAGCATAGTACTAATTACTTGGTACCTCTAAATATATATTTTTTTTATGTTGATGCTGATATTTAGTGTTTTCTTACAGTGGACGTAACAATAAATCTTTTGAGACCTACACATTTCGTTAACCATTATTCCAGGTGTCACGAATGTGCTGAAGAGCACGAGAATAATTAGTATACATAAATGTATACATAGTATCTGAAAAAATAAAAAATTACAAAAAATATTTACATTAGTAATTTTTGTACATAAAATTCTTTTAAATTAAATATTATTAAAATGGCTAATCGCATATCTTTAAAAGCCAACTGAGAAATTCCGAGGGAAGTGGAAGAGTCTAAATATTTTATAGTAAAGATGTGTATTTTGAAGTGATATAATTTTTAGTTCGTTACTATCTGTTTCGAACTAGTAATCGATAATTGTCCGTCGATTTTGGAGACTCTGTTTTGTAAAAATTTCAACTTTTTTCTTCTAGGACTATCTGGGTATAGGTTAATTATTTACAAGTTTATGAATGGCAAATCCTGAGTTGGGTAGAGTTATAAACACTAGTACCTAATTGTGGCATAAATGTAATACATTACGATTTATATTAAATATCTAAAATGATTTAAGAACCTATTGCATATATGTGTTAATTTTTTAGAAAAGGAACCTTGTGTGATATTTTTCTGAATTCTTTTTTTCATTATAAACAAGAACAGAAAGCTTCAGATTGTTTAAAAACCAAACCCAAAAATTTTGACGACGAGAAATATTCTTTAAAATTGGTCGAAATTTTTAGTTTACACACGAAATGTAGGAGAGCTCAAACTTTGCGCGCTCCTTAAGCAAAAATCGTTAATATCACACAAGGTCCCTTTTCTAAAAAATTAACACATTATTTACATCATAACGTTTGCACGTGTCAAATATCGGTTTATTTAAGTTTTGAAATTACGTTCATACCATTTTGCAATTGTGATGAAATATGTGTAGGTATGTGTCTTACCAGATCGATCAGAACAAATTTCCTGGATGCTGCACGATAGTTCATGATTTTTCAATTGATTTGTTGCACCTATTGCTAAGAACAACGATTTTTAATTTCCACAAATGTAGATGCAAATATTATATGTTCCAACAGTGTTTGTTGGGGATGAATTTGTCAACTATTTCAAGGTTGTAAATTATTATAATAATTATAACTTTTCATTTTATACAAAATGTAATTAAACTTTGTCGCACATCGCACATGTATAGTTTTTGTTTATAATGAATTAATAAGTTGAACGAAATATTTTTGTGTGCAGCACTGATATTATTTATTAGCTATGTGCATGTTTGAAAGTTCAAAAGTAATGTAGTGTAATTTGTGTCATCGCTGCCTTCTATATATGGAACGGGAGTCATTTTATCGGAATACTTGATACACAATATTCTTTGTCGTTATTCTGCCGCGATACCAAGTAACTGCATCAACATTAACTCAAGGCTAATTTTTTTCTGGTAGAAATACACTGCATGTGTTATTTGTTCACTTCTAAGAAGACATCAACGATTTAAAAATTATATAAGAATGGCGCAATACATATTATAATTCTCTACGTTAGCAAATTTTTGTGAATATAACGGCAAATTTCCCATTTTTTTGCAAACATATATTTTTATATGTACTCTTGCTAATCAGGGGCGTATCCAGGTCACACATTTGGGGGAGCTTGATCAAACCTGTTTTATAAACGTTAATCTTCGCGCGGAGCGCGAAAAAATTTGGCAATTTTTTGATAAAATGAAAATTTGAATGAACAGCATTCTTATGAGACTCTCCTGCATACATTATGACAATTTGAGGATTAATGATGAATGCCATGAGACTATCAATATTATATTAAAATAATTAAGCTGTATTTGTTGTTTAACATTTGTTTTCTGGCTACACAATGAGCATTATGTTCCAGGATTCATCTTTTGTAACGTTGTAAGTGAAAAAATAAAATACACTTATCAAAAATAATAGTTTCAAGAATTATTTACGTTTTTAATATCACAAATATTAAAATCAATATACCTACGCAGATTTATTGCCTGTCTTATATAGAGTTGTTAAAAATTTTAGTTGTATAGGATGGAATCTCACATACAATTCATCTTAAAATATAATATTTACATCTAAAGTAAAATTAAATGAATATAGTTTTATTACAATTATTACTTGGAAGAATCACAGCTCTATAAGGAGGTGTGGGTGACATCGTTGTCCATCTCTGTGGTAATTTCAATATATGGATACATGGAAATTGTGAGGCTAATTTTTAATTCCTCTTTAAAGTTACCAACTAAATACACACCAAATATACGTTGGATAACAAATACAATGGTATAGATGAAAATTACCCATACTAAATATTCCTCTGTTTTTGAGTTTAGAAGCAAAAACCTTTTAATCAAAATTAATACAAATATTAAAATTCCGAAACTTATTGAGAACCATGAAAGAGTAAGCCAGGATTGACATACTTTAATTGTATGATGAGAAATATCCACCTGAAAATAATAATTATATAGGTATATATTACAGAGAAAGAATATAATCAATCATGTTAAAAAACTAAAAAATTCAACAAATATTTTAATTCTAAATTGAATTAGCTACCTGTTTTGTAATATGCATCATTGCTTTATCATTCCTCATCAAAATGAACAAAAGGTACACACACAGTACCATAATAGCCCCAAACAAAACTGCAAATATAAATGATATGATTGGGTATAAGTATTATTGTTCCAAAATGTACAAATAGTATGAATTACTTGTTACTTATGAATATATATTTATTCTTTATGTTCATGGTGATATTATATGTGGTTTCTTACAGGGGATAAAGCAATATCGATTTGGAATCTCACACATTTCTTTAATAATATTTCCATGTGTCACGAATGTGCTGAACAATTTGAGAATAATTAGTATAATTATTGGTATACATAATATCTGAAAAAGAAACAATTAAAGAAATATTTACTTTAGTAAATTTTGTACACACATTTCTTTTACAGGCTTCAGTTTTTAAAGCGCAAAAATTACATTTTAATAAAATGATTCGTTACTGTCTGTCTCTACATGTATTCAACAACGGATGGTATATTTTACACTTGTCAATTTATATTGAAAACAAAAAAGTTTTTTTTAAATACATTACAAAATTTTTTAATATAATTTTGGCATAGTTTTTTTAACATATTCTATGGACATAACAATTGTGATAGAATATGTACATACCTACCAGATCGATCAGAACAAATTTCCTGGATGCTGCAAGATAGTTCATGATGTTTTAATTTATTTGATTCGCAGCTACTGATAAGAACAATCGTTTTAATTTTCACAAATGTAGATGCAAATATTATATCTTCCAACAGTTTTTGTGGTGCAGATATTTGTCAACTATTTCAAGTTTGTAAATTGATATAATAAGACTTTTGAATTTATAAAAACCCTAATTAATCTGTATTCCACATGCAACATGTAATCTTGTTTTGGTTTTAAGGAGTTGAAAAGTTGAAATAAATATTTTTGTGTGCAGCAGTGTTATACAAGAAAACTCATTGACTGATTTATTAGCCTTCTGTGTGTTTGCAAGTTTAAGACTAATATGTGGTTTAATTTGTGTTATCGCTTATATTATATGCAAATAGATTCATTTTATTGTAATACTTGATGGTATTATTCGTCATTATTCTCCTGCAATACCAAAAGTTTTTTCTGGTGGACATTTGTTTATTTCCCAGAAGGGCATCTACTATTGATATATAAAATTTCAATGCAGCAGTACATAATATTATTACTCTACGTTAATACGTTAAGAAATTTTTGCGAATATAACACCAAACTAACCGTTTTTATGCGGACGCCTATTTCTGTATACCTACCTAGTAGCTAAAAATGTAATGCTTAGTCCGGTACTCTATTTATGCAGCATTTTAATTTATTTTTATATTTTAGGTATTAAAAATCAATACTTCATTCCTTTCAAATTTCCATCGATCTACGATCTGTCTGTTTCTAATTGTAATTCTTGCGTTAATTTCTCATTCCATAGATTCCTCTTGAATGGTTTCTTTTTATGGAAAGAAAAGGCCAATTTTATTAAATCATTCTGTTGTAATATATAGGTACACCTTAAATAACTAAATATACAATATATTTGGAAATGTTTGCTTAAAAATTAAAAATTCATCTGATATAGTCCATTTCATGCATGACGACCATCAAGTTTGGCTTAACACACATATTATTCTAGTAAACCTTTGTTGTGCAAGGGTGCTAGGACTAGGAGTCAGCTAAGACTCAAGTTTCTTGGATTTTGTGTGCGCTCTCAATAAAACAGTAGTTTGAATAAATTATAAAATCATATAAAATATTCGGTCATAAGCATAAAAAACAGATATAGAATTGTTTAATGTTTATTAGCTGTCAATAAGAAGTAGACATATAATGGAAGCTGTACATACACTCATGTATGTTTATTAAAGATATAATTACGTCTACTATATTTTTATATCCAGTTATTACTTGAAAAACCAATTCATGAAAATTTAAATGAACCACATCCTTATACATTGGAAGAGGATCACTAACATTTATATTAAAATTATCACTCCTTTTATTTAGCGAAAAATAGGGTTGCGTACTATTATATAGAATTCTAGTTGTTAACTCGTCCTTAAAATTAACAACAAAATGCGTACTAACTGTACGGTGGATCACGAATACAAATACATCCACCCAAACTGCTCTTCTTAAAAGTTCTTCAATTCCTGATTGTGGAAAATCTATATAGTTTGTACCGAAAAAATAACACATGAAAATTTCCAAATATATTGAGAACCATGGAAAAGTTAACAGAAATATTATTACAAAATTGCGAGTGAATTTTTTTAATTGGGCCTACAATTACATGTGCTGTTACAACTTTACAACTATCATTCTATTGTCAGCGATCACCATAATATTGCTTAAAATACAAAATGGAACTATGACGAGAAGCCCAAACTAATTATACCAATAGAAATTCATATTATTAGAAACAATTTATTTGTGAGACTTGATACTTGCAAAATACTTGAATAGCTAATTTAAACGAGATACATGTAATATATTAATTTATTTATACTAGTCAGATTTGTGCAACTTACTGATTTCAAAAGTCATTCCTCCGTCCATCGCGGTTGTCCTGACCGACACAATAGTAACCAGTAAAATGATTGGCATCCAACCAAATAAGAATAGTATCTGAAAACGGAAATGCATAAAACCACAAACTTTTTGTAATAATCATTGCACTTAATGCTATAATTGATAATGTACAGAAGGATTTAAACTAGAAGTATGAGTTTATAGCGTATGCGCAAATTCCAATAAATTTTAGATTTTCTTTTTGAATTACCTATGTGAATTGATATTATTTTGACGAGAAAATGCATAAATGCCTAGATATTTAAATATATATATGGCAATGAAAATAAATATTTATTCATTTACCAGATCGACAAAGGCAAAATTGAAGCTGAGCGATAGTTTATGATTCATCAATGATTTTAACTTGTAGTTGTGTATTGTTTAGAAAATAATTTTTATATTTCCGAAAACGCTTTTAAAAATATAAATTTGTATTTCAGCGTTTTTGTTCTGGGATTTTCTTAACTATTTCAACTCTGCATTCGTGTTACAACAAAAATGAATTTATACTTTAGAGAAAACATTTATTTAATTTGATATTTATTTGTCAAACATGTCATTTCAAGAGTTACTGTATTGCTCTTATTAATACGTTGTCTGAAATTGCAATTGAAATACAGCTGTACGATATGAATGGGAATGTCTGGTTGGTATATTGTTGTATGATACGGTTGTTAAAGGTCAGTTCTATTCAATAGTTGAATCAAGCATCAAATTATTGTACAAATTCAATTATTATTAAAGTGAAAAATATAATTTCAATGTACTATTATTGTGTCAAACTTCCTTTAAATATTAAATTCGGGAAAAATATTGATAAGTTAATACATGAAAAAGCAACTTCAGACACAGAAGGTAATAACAAAGACACCTACTACGTATCGAAAGGATACGGCGAAATGCTTATTTATTTATGCTACGACGCGACGTTATGCAGTATATATACGATAGTGCTATCCTGACCTTTGACCACATCCTACGCTTTATTTAATTCTAAGAAAACAATGTACTTTCAAAGTAGGTAACTGCATGAACGCTACATAAAGGTAATATTTTTAACATATTATTGTAAATCTGATGAGCATTTACAATTTTTGAAATACTATATCTTTTTTGTTGAAGCAACAAAATATAGAAATCAAACAAAGTTTGAAGAAATAGTTAAATTTTTATTATCACAAATATTAAAATCAATATATCAATAAGTAGATTTATTGCCTCTCTTATAACTGTCAATATTTTAGCTGTATATGGTATGGAATCATACATACATTTCATTTTAACATACTAATGTACACCTAAAGTTAAGTTAAACAAATAGTATAGATTATATGCAATGGTAACCGGACGCTAGAGCTTGGTGCACACTAGAGCTTGGCTTCACTAGAGCTTATGGACACTAGAGTCACCAAGCTATTAATCAAAAGGGCTGAGCTCTAGTGTCCATAAGCTCTAGTGTCGCCAACCTCTAGTGTCGATAAGCTCTAGTGTAGCCAAGCTCTAGTGTCGCCAAGCTCTAGTGTAGCCAAGCTCTAGTGTCCATAAGCTCTAGTGAAGCCAAGCTCTAGTGTGCACCAAGCTCTAGCGTCAGGTAATCTATGCAATTATTACTTGGAAGAATCACAGCACAATAAGTAGGTGGTGAATCATCAGTATTTAAATGCATCACATCTTTATACATAGGAGGCGAGTCATTATTTTAGAGTAATATTATTGCCTGAATGTTTAGACATGAATGATTGAGCAATTTTCAATTCCTCTTTAAAGTTACCAACGAAATACACACCAAGTATACGTTGGATAACAAATACAAATGTATACATCAAAATGGCCCATATCACAGGTTCCTCAATTTTTGAGTTTAGATGCAACAACCTTTGAATCGAAATTAATACAAATACTAAAATTCCGGAACCTATTGAGAACCATGAAAGATTTAGCCAGGATTGACACACTTTAATTACGTGATGAGAAGTTTCCGCCTGAAAATATAAATTATTTATATGGAAAAACTGTAATCAATAATAATAAAAAAACTAACAATTTCGTGCTCATACTGTTACTACAAATTGACTTAGGTACCTTTTCAGTAATTTGCATCATTGATGTATCAGTACTCATCAAACGCAAGAAGAAGAGAAGGTACACAGACATTACGAGGATCATCCAAACCAAAACTGCGAATTTAAATGATAGGATTGGATATAAATATTATTGGTCTAAAATATCTAACATAGTGTGAATTACTTAGTAGGTACTCTTAAATGAATGTTGAACGTC
The DNA here is from genome assembly GCA_034694085.1 of Pogonognathellus longicornis. Lineage (NCBI taxonomy): Eukaryota > Metazoa > Arthropoda > Collembola > Entomobryomorpha > Tomoceridae > Pogonognathellus > Pogonognathellus longicornis. The sequence goes on along the minus strand of JAQFYB010004158.1, from coordinate 7,740 downwards.
ACAAGAAAACACTTATTATAGGGGAATATTGCACATTTAACAATTATGTGACTTTGTCTTTCAAATTATGTATGATATGACTTTGTACGTTTAGTACAAATATTTATTAAAATTAAAAAAATTATGTAAGTCCAAACTAGCTCAAAGAATATAATAAAAGAATTAATACCTGCTAACATGTTACGTTGAAGCAAAAGTAAATAGTATGGAGGCGCTGTTTCTGTTTAAAGCCTAATTATTAATTCTCTTACCAATTTCCCCCATTAGGCGTGTTTTCTTGTGACGTACACGTTCAGCAATTTTTTTTGTTTATGCTGATATTATGTTGTTTCTTACCGGGGATGTAACAATATAGCTTTTGAAACCCACACATTTCGTTAATCATTTTTCCAGATGTCACGAATGTGCTGAAGAGCACGTAAATAGTTAGTATAATTAATTGGATACATAGAATCTGAAAAAAGAAACAATTAAAAAAATATTTACTTTGCCGATTTTTGTACATCAAATTCTTTTAAATCCTACGGCTTTTAAAAGACACAGATTACATTTTATTACAATTATTTGTTACTCCGTCCGTCTCTTCATATGTATTAATTTAAAACTGTAGGTATACTTTACACTTGTCAAATTATTATTGAACAAAGCTGAATTTCAAAATAATGTTGAAAGCATAATATTATTCAGTGGAAAGTGGAAGAGACTAAATAGTTTTGTTTTTCAATTCAGAAAGGTTTTTTAAGTTTAGAAAGGTTTTCTTAATTTTGACAATCATTAATTATTTAAATTGACAGAAATGTTTTAAAAACATTAATTTTATTACTAGTTTCTATTTGCATGTTCTATTGACCTAATACTTTGTTTAGTAAAAACTTAAATTTCTTTTCTTTTATAATTCTCTGAGTATTGACTAGCTTTAGATAAAAATTTTGTGAATAGCAAATTAAAGATGGGGTAGAGTCGTAAACACTAGTAAGTTTGACATAAATTCAGTGCATAAGATTAATATTAAATATCAAAATTGATTTTATAAACATATTGCATATTACTTTATTACGTTTGCCTATTTGTCAAATATCGGTTTACGAAAGTTTTAGAATTACGCTCATGCTATTTAAAATTTTTGATAAAATATGTATACTTACAAGATCGAACAGAAAAAATTTCCTGGATGCTTCACGATAGTTCATGATGTTTCAATATCAATTGACTTGATTTGCAGCTACTGATGAGAATAACGATTTTCAGTTTTCACAAATGTAGATGCAAATATTATATCTTCCAACAGCTTTTGTTGTGGATGTATTTGTCAACTACTTCAAGATTGTAAATTATTATATTAATTATCACTTTACATTTTATATAAAACCTAATTAAATTTTATTGTATACAGTATCAGGCGCGTACCCAGGATCATAAGCTGGGGGGTGCATAGCAAGGTTCTATATAGAAATTAAATACAGCGAGAGCAAAACTGTATATTAAGTTCAATTTAGTCTGTAATAGCGTTATTAATTAGGTAAAAACTAACTTAAAATTCATCCAAATCGCACGGAGCGCGAATTTTTTGAATTTTTCGGTAAAATAACCTAAATTTTGGGCACTCTGGGGGGTGCACGTGCACCCGGTGCACCCCCCTGGGTACGCGCCTGTACAGTACTACACCTGCATTATTTTTGTTTGTTTTTAATAAATTAATATGTTGAAAGTAGTATTTTTGTGTGAACGGTGTTATACAAAAAAACTGATTAGCTGGTTTATTAGCTATTTGCATATTTGAATGTTTAAGACTAGTGTGGTGTAACTTGTGTCATCGCATAATATGCAACTGAAGTCATTTTATCGGAGTACTTGATACCTAATATTATTTCTCGTTATTCTGCCGCGATACCAAGTAACTGCATCAACATTAAAATTTATTATTCCACGCCAAAGTATTTTCCTGTGGAGTGGATGCACACGTGTTACTTGTTTAATTCCAAGAAGAGCATCTAATATTGATATATAATATATGAATGACGCCATACATATTATAATTGCTCAAAGTTAACAAATTCTTACGAATATGACGTCCAATTAATCGTTTTTATGTGCAAGTCTATTTTTATCTCTACTTGGTAATGTAATGCTTAGCCCAGTACTCTATTTATGCACAATCTTAATTATTTGTATATTTGATGTATAAAATCTCTGAAGAGTCAACACTTCATTGCTTTCAATTTTCCATCAATCTGCGATCTGTCTTGTGCTAACTGCAACGTTCATTTACCCTTCCTAAACTTATAAATTCTCATTGGATGGTTTCTTTTTTATGGAAAGAAGAATCGAAATGTATTAACTCGCTGTATTATATATATATGTACACCTTAAATAATTAAATAATCAATATATTTGGAAACTTTGGCTTAAAACATTATATTCAATGAATTCAATAAACAATAGTTTGAATAATTTATTAAATCGTATAAATCATTCGGTCATATATATTAAAAAAGTTCAATAGTTGTTCAATGTTTATTAGCTGTCAATAAAAAATATATATGTATACTTATAATGGAAACTTTATAAACACTTATGCATATTTTGCATTCACATATAGGTACCTATATGTCATTTACGTTATCTTCATTTCCTTCATACCCTGTTAGTACTTGAAAAAACCACAGCACTATAAGGAGGTGGTAATTCATGAAAATTTGAATGAACCACATACTTATACATCGGCGGAGGATCACTAATGCTTATATTAATATTATCACTCCTTGTATTTACTGAAAAACAGGATTGCGTAATATTAAATAGAATACTAATTTTTAACTCGTCTTTGAAATTACCAACAAAATGTGTACTAACTGAACGTTGAATCACAAATACAAATATATTAACCAAAACCGCCTTTCTTAAAAGTTCTTCAAATTCTGATTGGGGAAAATATACAGATTGAACCGAAATTACAACATAAATGAAGACTCCGGAGCATATTGATATCCATGAAAAAGTTAGCCAGGATTGGCAAACGTCAACTGCATTTTCAGAGTTATGGTCCTAAAACAATAGATTCGAATCATAACATATTACATGGGGTAAATTAATATTAAAATAAAATAAAGAGGAATAACATTACAAAATTTCAATTCTAAAATTTTTAATTTGGCTTTGAATTACCTTTACTGTTACAACTATCATCCCATTATCAACGCTGACCATTTTGCATAAAATGTAAGTTGCAATTAAGACCACGGTCCAAACTAAGTCTAGCAATAGAAGTTCATACTATTTGAAATGAACATTTTTTTGTGAAACTTTTTTAATTTACCAACAAAATACCACATGTAATTTAATTATTTAGGTATTTTACAAATTATTTATGCTAGTCAGACTTTTCAAGCTTACTGATTTCAAAAGGCATTCCTCCAGCCATCGTGGTTGTCCTGACAGACACGATAGTAACCAGAAAAACGATTAGTACCCAACCAAATAATAATAGTATCTGCAAATAAAAATGCATAAATCGACAAAATTTAAAAAGGATTTAAACCCATAATGTAAAAAATATTTTAAATAGAGCATTTTAAAGTACAAAAATGCAAATTCCAAAAAGAAAATATTTTTAAATTATTGTAATTCATTAGTTTTTAATAAATGGAAAAACATAAATGCCTGGAGACATTTAATTATGACCATAAAAATAAATATTTATTTATTTACCAGATCGATAAAAGCAAAGTTCCTGCAAGCTAAACGATAGCTCATGATCGTCAATGAAATTCACTTGTAGTGGTGTGTTGTTAAGAAAAACGATTTTTATTTCCAAAAACACGAATTTAAAAAATATAAATTTGTATTCCAGCGTTTTTGTTCTCGATTGTCTTAACTATTTCGACGCTGCATAAGTGTTACAATAAATAGAAATTATACTTTACAGGCACATTTATTGAATTTAATTAGACATTTGTTTATGTGTACTAAGTACTATTTATTTTTCACCAATTATCAACGTCACACAAACGACATTGTAGCATCAGTGTAGCACGTAAATGTAATTAGCTGGATTTTATTAGTTATGAGAATATTGTAAATGTACATTGTAATGTCGTTTGGTTTTTGGGTTTTCCTTTTGGTCACAATATAGCATACCTTTATTTATAAAAACTTTACAAAGTATTGGTAATTATGTCGAGTCCCATTGCCAAATAGGTAATATAGTTGTGTAAGCTTTTGCTGCTGGAAATGCATTGTACTCTTTATGTACTTCCAAGACGAGTGTGGTTTTTCAACTCAACAATTTATTTTAGAATGTAGCAGCCCGAAAGACTTGTTAATTATGTAATACTAATGATGTCAATGCAATGTAATTTCCTACGTAGGCGTATGAACTTGAATTATAATTGGCATATAATTCCATAAATTAAATTGCTTCATTAAATCATGATACAGTAAAACCAATATTATTTAATTCATTAGTCAGCTGTTGACTAATTGTCATAAAGTTTCCAAATATCGGTATCCATACATTACATATATTTACGGTACAACATTTACAGTTCACGCCTAGCGCGTTAAAATTGCGCCTTTGGAGCCGAAGTCAGCGTAAAATGAATTTAATTTGCTGGTGGCGAAAAAGAATTTCAGAATAAAAATACACGTGGGTCAAAATTAACATAAAATGTTTTTGCTCTTTTAGTGGGAAGTAACCTAATACTATTTAGGAGAGTGCAGATTTTATCTACTATAGAGCAAAAATATCTGGAAAGGAGCTTCAGCCCCTAAATGCGCCATTACCCAATGGACAAAATATTTTGTTATAAAATTATATATGTACACATATTCATACCAACGTATAACACTACATATAAAGTGTGTCACCACCCCGAAGGAGAAATCCTGGGTACGCACCTGCCTGGAGGACACACAATTCACAAATGAGGTAGCTAAGTGCTGGAATCGACCTATTAAATTTAAAATTTCAACTCTAATTCTTCATTGACATATTATTTCCCCCATTTAGGGAGTTATTCCAGCTTTTCCAAAAATCACTCACGAAACCTCAATTCAACTTTGTGTATACCATTGCAGGTAGGCATACTTCACTTTTTGTAATGACATTAGATTGAGAAGTTTGCATAATTAATATTGAACGAAATATATTAATCCACAACGCCTAAACACAGGAATCATCAAAAATGAACATTTTCTTTTTGCCAATTTATTGTACAGATATTGTTCAAACATGCATCATATGTCTTTTATTAGCTGTTGAAAATATTGGTAATTTCAAAAATAAAAATGCTTCACCATCTTCAGCATTACACGTGGAACTTTGCTTATGGAAACTGACATAAGAAAACGAAAGCAAAAAAGTTTGCAACAAGCTTTCGGCTTCAATAAAAATCTCAATCCCAGTCTAATCTAGATAATTGCAATAAGTTGAGTTAAAAAGCCTGAGGACAACAGTTGTGTTGGCTTAACATCAATACAGCATCATTGTGCAGTTTATACACGAGAGTGTATAGCGAAAAGCTGTCACGGCAGTAGGCATAATATACTATACAGAAATAAATACCACTACGTACCTACCTATAGCAAATACCTCGTAGAGATTGGCATCATGGTCAAATCTATTAAAATACTGTGCAGCAGGAAAAAAGTTTAAACTTTCCATTAGCCAGCAGAACAGAATGATCTGCTGTTCATTGTACTCTAATCCTGTGTGACTCCTTCATTCTACATACCTAAACCTACATGATTTCCAGTACATTATTTAATGTATAACGTATTTTATGCATTATACGTGTAATTTTATATACTATGTCAATACATTACAACTAGATATATCATACCAAACTGTATTACGTACATATTAAACAATGAGACACAAATTATATAAAAATACACATCTTAACATAATAGTATAGTTTGCATGATACATTTATTAAACTTAGTACATTTTGCATTACAATTCTCTCTGAAAGCAATCCCATGATACATTATGTATCTGCTATAATTATAATCGTGCATATATACATACTGAAAAATACACACTAAAAAATGATGATACTAATAGCAGTATATTTAATCAACGAAAGAAATTATATTATGTGTGTATCGTATGAATATAAAATAAAATATTATATTGATGTATAACTTCCTCCACATATATAAAATACATATACCTAGAGGTATGTATATTTATTATATCAACACAAATACCTATATAGACAGCGACAATTTTAACATTGACTTTCATATAGGGATAGTGCTAGTAATATTATACTTATGTGGTAGACTTGGTAACCTCAATGCAAAAACTTGTTTTCGCTTCAATGCATGCCTATATACCGACAGAAATGCAAGCAACAAGCTTTTGCTGAATGAAGATTTAGCGGACATGCATCGTGCATGTGTATATTATAAGGCATATAAAGCTTTGTCTTGTTGCGATGTATAATGTGTGTCTGGATATAAAATAATAAAATGTACACTCACTAAAAGTGCCATGATATATAACACTACTTGCACTTATATTGCTAGTTAGACAATTTCTAATAGATACCTACAGAAGAAACTTACTCTTCATTCTCACAACAACACTCAACTATTTGCTTAAAGCCCTTTTAATTTCACACACATACGATAGTCGCTGTTTATTTTTTAAGTTAGTTCATTACACTTGGTATGTATTGTTTTATTTATTTTTATTAAAGTAATATTTGACATTTAAAATAAAACATTGACGTTTAATACTGTTTTTAACTAACACAGTGCAGTTGTAATGGTACATCCTCTTTGTGGAGCGTCCCTTGAGAAGGGAACGAAAATAGCAGCAATACTTGAAATCGTAAATCAATTTTTTCATTTTGTCACATAAATTTTCATTTTTTTTCTGTTATATTTTTAGTTTAAGCATAGTCAAAATGATTGTATTTAATGAGATATTATATTCGTTATCTTTTTTCAGTTTACAGCAGCTGTATTTCTTTTGCTCAACGTGAATGCATTGGTACGTGTGGTTCCACTTGCGATAGATGAAAGGGAAAAAGATCCAAATGACCCTCAAAAAATAAGTGAGTGCTACCAACTTTTTATAGCAGTGTATTAAATTCTTAAAACATTCTATTTGGTTTGGAAGAGTAATGATGTAGTTTTTTAGATTCAATGATGGCTGTTTTAATGGGCATCAACTCGGCTAATTGGGTACTGTCACTTCTGTTGGCGTTTGTGCTCCTCGCGGGAGTTAAACAAGTACGTCATCTTAAGATTATTAAAGCCTGTAGCAACATTGTGTAATTTTTCAAACTACCAAAAATGAAATGAAAATGATGCGAAATAATGAATCCACACTTTACGTATTTTTATATCCGAATATTTAAAATCAGACACCGCAAATTATGGTTTTAGAAATCAAAGTTTAAACAAAAATGATATTTAAAATACGTATAATGAAGTTTAAACAAATAATACTTTTTATATTGATAGAAATACTATTTTATTTATAAATTTAATTTTTTCAAAGTATTACCTAGAACGTATATAGGAATGTGGGCCTTTCTTTCAATTTTAGAAATACTCTAAAATAGAAAATAACATTTGTTTCTTGAAGTTATGTTTCAAAATTAATTTTTTATTAGCCGAATAATTTTGTCTCTTAACACTTAAGCTACCATGGTGCGGACACGCTGTCCAGCCGAACTTAATTTTTTCAGTTTTGGTATAGGAAACACCCTCTAAATATTTTTTTAG
>JAQFYB010004157.1:0-17079 GCA_034694085.1 Pogonognathellus longicornis | reverse complement strand
CAGGCCACCGCTAGCCAACCAAAGAAATATTGCCGTTAAAAAGAACTAAGAAATGAACTGAGAAAGAGAACCCAGTATGCATCGACCCACTCTTTAGCAAGGCAACTCGCAGTTTCAATTTGCACCCCTTCCCAGCAAAATATGTATGAGTATACACTGACATTCAATGCATACCCCTCACCCCCGTCCTCTCGAAGATGCAAGTAACGATACGGGGTTTGGAGTTTGGGGTAACGGGGGTGGTCCTCTTCCCGTACCACTTGCATCTTGTCACTGAGGGCACCTCTAGATGTAATACATGCTCTATTATCAAAGTACCATCCGTGACGTGGTCACGGGTTCGCATTCTTCTAGTTCGTATTTTCAAAATTTTATATCTCAAAAACCGCTACGTTTCGGCCGGAAGTATGCTTGGGGAAAAGTAAGAACAGAGTATATAGAGTTTTCTAAAATTAATTTTAGTCGGAAGCGTTTGGAAGCTCGTATACTTTTGATCGTTTAAAATTATTCTATATAAAAGCATATGAAAAAATATTGTAGCTCAAGATTTCACTACAAAATTCGAAAGACAATATATTTTAATTTTCAATACATATACACTTTTATATAGTTTGGAATGTCAGGAAAACGATAGAAGGAATAAAAAAAGTTCAAGTTCACGTAGAAATTTAGCCTTTATTATGCTAACGCCGACTTTTTGTTCTCTGTGCGGCGCCCAAAATATGTCAGACACTTGACTAATAACATGTTGTCTGGTAAGCAGTCAGAAAGTTACTTACTTTTTATAGATAGGAGTTCAATAGATTTATTATGGACTAGTTATAGGTATACCATGAGTGAGAGACAATTTTTAATGAATTTATTTTACAGTTTACAATAATAGTTGCTATATAAAATATTCATTATATTTTTATACCTCAAATATAAATCAGATTTAGATTTACTTAGTACAAAAAATACATATTAATTAATATTGCACGTTAATTCAAGAGAAAAGATGTCTATTCCTCTCGTCCTGACAGGGAGATGGCAGTGGGATGTCTAATTCGGATTTCCCCATTACCTCATATGCCCCACAAAAATCCCGATTTCCCCAACATTTTGGCAAAATTATCCTCATTTCCCCATGCCCCCTGGTTGCAATGCATTTTTCATCCCTGGCTCAACCTACGAAAATGTAACTCATTTATTAAGTGGTGGAGCCACTTGTTAGCAATGAAAGACAGGAAAGCGGATAATCCATGGGAAAGAGCCTAGGAGCAACGTTAGATTTTGTCTGTCTGTTGTGTTCGTGCGTTTGCAATATAACTCAAGAACGTATGAACCAAATTGGTACAAACTTCACAAGTGTCATCTAAGGGTTTCAGCAAAGGCGTAAGACAAAAATGGGGTCAATCGGTTACATCCTTCATGACCTAGGTCACAGATAAGGCCACAGAAAAGGTTCAAAAATTGTTTCTGCGTGTCGTAACTCAAGAAAAGGTGGACCAAATTGGTTCAAACTTTCCATAGGTTATCTGGGGGTATCAATAAATGTGCCAATAATTATGACAACAATCAAGGGCGTATACGGGATGGAGGCTATTGTCCCAAAGGCAAGAAAATATACAATATGAAGGCAATTGACACTATGATAGGGTACCTAATACATATCAGCAATGATAAAAACCTTTGTTGACAACAATCAGGTCAAGGGCGTATATACAGGGTTAGGGCAATTACCCCAATGGAAAAAGTTCCTAAATGTCTCCACCACTTTATTCTACCCGTTTTACTATGTTTTATTCTTCCTTCACCTCTCGTTGGCAGTCTGTGTTCCTGTATGCGTTTCTTTTCAGTTTGACTTTTAATTAAACAGTTTCAGTTAGTAAGTACCTGGTGTAGTATGAAATTGAATGGCTGTAGTAATGAACCGAAGGTATCTAGTGCATTTCCAGTATTCATAATAAGAACAACTGACATTTCATGGTCATGCCATCAATTCATATCATAAAACATTTTATTCCTGAAATGAAATAGCTCGATTTTGGCAGTTTCTTTTCATAATTATATATTCATATCCCCCAACCTACTACATACAACATAATATGGAGCTTGTAAAGTTGCAATACAATGGTTCTTTCTAAGTCTTAATTTTTCCTGTCAAACCTAATTAAAATTTTGTGCAGTATATAAATACATGTTGATTTATAGGTAATCATAATATTGTCTGTGTAATTTTGTGTTATTCTTTCTTTTGGTATGGATGCAGGCTTCATATTGCCAACCTAAAAGCAAGGAGGAAAATGTGCGCGCGGGAGAAGCTGGGAAACAAAAGTTGTTGTCAGTCTTCATGTGTGTTTCTGCTTTTGGCTGTGTGGAGTCGAGTCTTGTGGGAGTTGTGGGAGACGAAGAAGAGCCAGAGTGGCGGATTTTGTGTATATAATTGGGAAGTTGAAAGGAAGAGGCATTCACTCTGATATGTAGTCGACGGCGAGGAGCAGACATTTTGTAGCTCCGGTCGAAAGTATTTTGTAGTATTGTTTTATCGTCGTGTAAATAAATTATATTGTGGAACGAGATTTTGAGGAGACGTATCGATTTGGGGAATTATTTGGGAGACGAGACGGTCGCATTTTGGGGAGACGAGAAGAGGGAAACGAGCATAGTTTGGAGACGAAGGAAACGAGCATAGACGGGCATTAGCGGGCACTCATCATCGACACTCACCAGGATATAAATCGCAATATTGACATGAAATGAGACCAAATAACATTCTTATAGCATTTAATATGCATACACTGTGCAAATATACCGCATTTATGATCAACCCTGCGGCACGCACCCAGTAATAAAAAAACTTTTTTATCCAAATTTCTTCTATATACAGAATCATTGTTTTTTCTAACCACTGTGAAGATTAGATATTATTGAGATATTCTGACTATAGTAGAAACGAATATCATCATTAGCAGAGCATCTCCGATTTCATTTACTTTCATTTATTTATTGTAACAATTTAACAATAACCATCTTCAGGCACGTATCCAGAATCGTAAGCCTCACATCAAGATTTTTTACAGAAATTAATTATTGGTACAGCAAAATTACAATATGAGTCACAATTGAGTGCATAAAGCGCTTTGAACTAGGTGCAAACCAACTTAAAACGCATCAAATTCACGCGCCCCTATAATTGTTTTTCAAAGTTTGGATGTTTAGATGTTTTTATCATAAAATCTTCTATTTTTAAGATAGCAATCGCATTTATGGGGTGCCTGACAATCTTTCAACAATTGATCTATCACTCATTGAAAAAACAATATAAATAACATATTATGTATAGTATTCTCTATGAGTGCAATATAAGTAATACAAAGAATGTATGAATTATAAATATATAGAAAGCCGTATATTATGTAGCGTATAGTTTCAACACAACGTCTGTTCCCCCAACAAAACTTGATATATTGTATAGTACAATTTTTTTTAATTTATGGCGTTTAAGTCTAAGATGCAATGAAAATAATAATTTTTTTATAATTATCGCGAGCAAGGATTAACATTTTTCTATTTGGTTTTTAATAATTGTACGAATTGGTTCTAAGAAGTCTTACTGTCTCTTTGCTTCGTGATCAAGACTCAACAACAATAATTGAAAAATGGGGGGTTACCAAAATGAACACATGTTTTGATTTGAAGGTTTCCTGCAGTTCCAAACTGATAGAAAATCCGGAGAGTTAGCCAAGGTACCCATAACTCTAAAACGATTCGGACTGTATTTACTTGTCTTGAGCTCTAAGAGCATCGTATCTTTGTTACTCTCAGGCATACTATAAACAGCACATTGGGCCTAAAAACCAACAAAAGCATCCATCCATTTACCACATGATTTTAGATACCTTAATATAAAAAAATTCGTCTAATCATGTCAAATTGAAATCTTTAAATAATTTATCCGAACTTTTTGTTTTAATTAACATTATTATTGCCATTATTATTAATACCATTATTAATTCATTGTTAACACGTGTACCTGCGCAAAAGCAATGAAGAACATTTTTTCAGGTGAGTATTTGAGACTATGCAAATATGTTTCGCTCTTATGTTTAGCTGCATACTCTTTATACGTTTCATAGGAAAGGGACAGTCCAATATTGTCAGCGAAATTCTCGCTTAAAGTTTGATTCCCGTCGATCTAAAACATTAATAGTCACACAGTTATTTTCTGCACTTGATTTTTGATTATCGTATGACTATGTATGCCGCAATTTAAGCCCCATGAAGTATAGCACGTAATAAGGATTTTATTACTTGATTTCCTCTTTGAATTCGAAATCGTGGCTAATGTAAACGCTGTTAAGGACATAATCCTCAGAAGAACCACATTAAAAATGTGGTACCACGCAAATACGAGGGACGTCCAATAAGTAGTGTTTCTGTCCTGAGGGCCTTCCACTACGATTTAAAAAAACTGAAATATACATTTTTAAGATCAGGGGCATTTAGTAATTCCTGCGATTTTTAGCCCGCCATGTTTAGGTATGTATGCGATTGTAATCGGAGGTGGGAATGCTGATAGCCAAAAAACGCTTTAACCGCTGCTTTTACATCTTCATCCTCCAAAAACTTTCTTCCCCATAAACTATTTTCTGGAAAAAAGACTAATAATAGTCACTGGACGCAATTTATGTATTATAAGGTGGGTGGCCAAGCTCTGTCATTTCAGAATTCCCAGTGGCTATCCTAGCTTCAGTGGGCCCTGGTTCAAAATCTTGATTTTCGGTTTCAGTGGACCCTTTACTATTAAGATGCAATAAATATAGCGTTTTGCTCCTGTATATTTTGTCACCCTTCATTCACTGGCGTAACTATAAAGTGGGGTCCCCTATACAAGAAACACACTTTTTGGGTGAAAAACAATATAAAGCAAATCAAATCATCACATCAAACCGTTAAATCAAAAAATCAAGTAGCGCGAAAAATTTTTACGATATTTTTGCAGTTTTGTGGCAAAATAATCTCTTTTTATTAAATATTCTTTTTTTGAGGGCCCCTATGCGTCGCATATTATGTTGTGTAGTTCCTATTTACGCTATGTCTTCATTGAAATTGTATTCAGACTGAGAAAAATTATTTGCCATAAACATGTTAATAAAAGATCCACAGTGTGCTATTGAAGTCTGGATGGGGCCCCCATGACCTGGGGGCCCTGGGTCAACGCACCAACTAGCACCATCGTAGTTTAGCCTCTGAGAATTCCCAATGGCATCTATTGAAATCCGGACGAAGTTAGGAGTTAAAATGATATGAAAAAGCAAGGCTCCCTTGGTCAACTTTCTCGGTCGTTTTACCAAAATAGTAGTCTGGAATTAGAAACTTGTGTTTGCATCCGATTCTCCTGTTATTGTATTTTCGTGATATATGTATTTCAGAAGCAAAATACTTCACAAAACCAAAATACTGCACCCATGATCTTTCCAGTCGAGAGCTGAGTGTTGAATCTTTTGGCGAGCGGTGGCGCCACATATCTCCGCTGCGTGTACTCCATTTTCATCCTGGATAGCAATAAATATGTTTCATCCCAGTCACAGTTTAAGAAAAAGCGATCTTTCATCGATTCATTGGGTATAAATTGAGGTCACATCAGTCAACGCGTATGACTTTTGAAAGAAATTTATGCTTCTGGTCGCCTAACGAGAACCAGCTCTAACATGCCTAAATGTTCATGTCCAAGAGGAAATGGTACCATTGAAACGTCCATAATCCCAGCTAACTGACTAATATTAATTCGTCGATTTTGCATCACCGCAGGACTTCCACTTTCTTGATGATTTACGGTATAGTTGCCAAATTGAGTCTTCCACATCTCGGGTCATATTAAGGCTGAAACTACCCCATGTAATCAGTTTATACCACCATATTATGATACAGCACATCCATCGTAAACTGTCACTAAACTAAACGGGGATGTATATTTGACGAAGGGTTCGCTTCTAAAGTCAAAACTTTTATCGCGGCTCTTTTTCCGATTTCATCAAAACTCAATGTACCTTGCATTTTTTAATTTCAAGGAGCTCTAACTTTCTTCAAAATGTATTTCAGTTTTTTTTAAATCACAGTAGAAGGCCATCAGCAACACAACTTTATGGACGGCGCTCGTATTAACATCGTTGAATAGTGGTGTGGTATTAATCCCATTGCACTGTGAAACTGAATATAATGTGTGAAATAACACAGATGTGGAGCTCACCCTAAATGGTTCCCCGTAAATATCCGATATTTCCTGTACAGAATATTTGCTATATTGTAAGGCGACACATTTTTTTCGTTCTTCGTAGCTCTCAATAGTGTCGTTGTCCCAAATGATTTTCAGGGTCCCTTTCTCAGCCAATTTTCTTTCTATGTATATCACATTTTGTTTCAATAATGATCAAATCATTATCCATAATCTTATTAACATTTAGTTATATATTTTTTCCATTTAGCTGGATCTATATTTATATTTTAACAACTATTCTTTAATTGTATAATTGTACTTTCTGATATAACCTGAAACCTTAAATGAGTTTAACCAAAAAAATAATCATTTTCCGTGTTATTTCGGTTGCCACTAGATCCAAATAAAACAATAGCGTGACTACATAAGGATTAACTTAGAGAACAATAGAAAAGGGTTTTTGAGAGTTATTGTGAAAAACCTATTAAATTACTAAATTACTTTCGCGCGAAAATGAGCACAACTACACTTCAATTTCCATTACTACAAAGAACAAAAACGCAAATACCGATATGGTCAAGTCCGTGAGTGAGTTCGTGTGCAATGGTGGCTCCCAAAGTTCCATAATTTATTGCTCTGAAATCAGAAAGGTCAAGAAGAATTGTTGAATTATTTTTTACAACTGCCCTCGGTCATCCGTGGTTGGTTTATTTTATATTAATTGAATTTAATAGTAATATCACATACTGAACAGGAATGTCAGGGAAATAAAACGGAGGTTGAAGTTCGCCCACTGAAAGAACTAAATCAATACATAATCAAAACATACTTCATCAGCAGCTCATCCGTATTGTATATATGTAACTGTAGGTATGCCTAACATAAAAAGTTTTAAATAAAAATTAATGCAAAAAATACCAATCGAATTATCTTGCCAGATGTAGTATGCATTTATTTCAGAGGGATTTACGTTCCACCTGCGAAAATTCAAACATCCTTTTTCATACTGAAGTTTAAAAACTGTTTTCATGTGTATGTTTTCCATCTCTGTTTCCAGAAGATTCATTTTATTTACCGTTTTGGGTTTTTTGGATTGTTCACCTCCGCCCGATGTTCTTTCATGGTCCACTTAATCACTTTGAGAAAATTTTCAAGGTGGCTTTTGCTCATGTGAAAATTTAGCTGCAAATAAACCCAGTTTATAAGAAACAAACAAATAATATTGTAAACTGTAATGAGAAAATGATTGTCAAGACTTTTTACATATTTGTAATATTCAACGCCAACTGCACCAAAATCTGACGGGGATGTTGCATTTTTCCAATACAGTTGGTTGAAGACATCTGGAAATCCCACTAACGTTTTCATACTTTTAACTCTTTGTAATATTCGACTTCTCGTCCTTTCTGATAATATCCATGTACTCCCTTTTAAAAGATCATAAAACTTCTGCTGAATATTACTCACCATTTCTTTCACCTAAAACCATCAGTCACACACTGTTAGACCTTATATAGTTGTGATATTGATTCAACCAAAGGAGCTCAGTAACGATATAAAATAATGGCCTCCCTAGCTCGTTTCAGACACAACGTTTGCAATAGCATTTATAGTAATTTTTAATAAGATTCATACATTTCTCAAATCAAATACGCTGCATTTGCTCTTAGGGAATATTAGTAGCATGTAAATCAGAATGTAGTCTCAACGAATTGAGTAAATGACAAAAATCCTAACGGCCCTTTTAAGGGTCACCAATGTTTCCTAAGAAACTATTTTCTGAAGGAATTGTATTTGTAATTTTGGAGGTCTTTTGGAGAGTTCTGAATATTTTTTCCATTACAAACGTAAATACGTTCTAAACGACAACAGTACTATAGCTTAGTTCTTGAGCTATTAATTTTTGAGCCTCACCTTAAATAAGAATAGTAGGTATGTCTTTGTCTGCCTGATATCCCATATAATTAAAACATGCTTAACAAATCTGAATCAATCAAAAGTAATAAACCGAACATTGTATACAGTTGGGTAATTTGACTGTTTTTATAATATTGGAAACGAATTGTCTGTTTTTATAATATTGGAAACGAATTGTCTGTTTTTATAATATTGGAAACGAATTGTCTATATTTATAATATTGGAAATCGAATTGTCTGTTTTTATAATATTGGAAATCGAATTGTCTGTTTTTATAATATTGGAAATCGAATTGCCTGTTTTTATAATATTGGAAATCGAATTGTCTGTTTATTTAATATTGGAAATCGAATTGTCTATATTTATAATATTGGAAATCGAATTGTCTGTTTTTGTAATATTGGAAATCGAATTGTCTGTTTTTATAATATTGGAAATCGAATTGTCTGTTTTTATAATATTGGAAATCGAATTGTCTGTTTTTATAATATTGGAAATCGAATTGTCTGTTTTTATAATATTGGAAATCGAATGAACCTTTTGCTTTATTATCGTTTGGTGGGAGCTCAATAGCTGGGAAGCCTAAAATAGCTGTGTTTGACGTCAGTTTTGGTTCATTGCTCTCTATCGCAAAAAATATTAGAGATAAATTATTGCTATTGATCAGAGAAAATGTTTTAGGGAATGTTTTTATTTTTCGAATGAGTTACATAAAAACTCTCTAGGTGTTAAAGTTTAGAAATGACAATTTATTTAGTAAAGCAACTTTTTTGTGTGTATATGATCTGCGGTGACAAATGTGGTGAAGGGCTGACAAGAACCTTATTTATAATACAAGGCTACATCAACTATATTAAATGTCGGCTCTTCATATTTAAATATGTACTGCATGGAACTGTTTGGTCTCATTTCTTTTTATTGAAGAAAGTAGTTTTACTAAATAAATTGTTAATTCTAAACGGTAACACCTAGAGAGCAGGGCCGTAACTAAGATTGCTCTTTGGGGGGTGCTTGATATAGACGAGGCTTCACCATTGGCCATTACATGTTTACATTAGCTACAATTTCATGTATAGTCGGATCCAGGGGCGTAGCTAGGATTAAAATTTGGGGATGGCCCGATCAAAAAAGTCAAAATTCTTGTCCAGCAAAAATCAGCAATAAAATCAATATCCCCATTTAGTTTTAATTACATAGGCTTATATGCGTCCTATATTATATATTTTGTCTTAGAACGTTGAAGAAAGAAAATATTTTCACTAATTTTACTTATTATTAAATATAGTATATTGTTTTTCACAAAGTGTCATAATATCTAGTGTAAGCTCTCAAATTTTGGGGGTTGCCCGGGCAACCCCCCTCCCTACGCGTCTGGTCGGATCAAAAATGCTTTAGACTATTTTGACCTTCTCGTTCCACCTTCTTCGGAACTGCGCTCGTGCTTAACTTATATATTGTTTGTATTTACCTTTGTATTCGGCGGCTTTTTTTTAAATTTATATGATTCAGTACGAGCAAAGTTCCGAAGAAGGCAGAGCAAGCAAGTCAAAATAGTCTAAAGCATTTTTGATCCGACTGTATATTTCTCATTTTGTACTCAACTATAATAAATGTTTACATTCAGCAATGTTTAATTGTATTGTCATTTTGTATGTCCACTCCCCGTCGGTATACTAAAATTATAACAGTAGAGATTTTGAGACGAAAGAATAAATAAAATTATTTTGAAAAAACTCGCCTGGCCCAGAAACAAATTGTCAGGAACAAATTTCTTTAGGTATAGATATGAAATGGCCATACCAAAACTGCTTTCTGTTAGACTCCAGCATTGTGATTCCCTACACAGAAAATTCAAACAGCTCAATCAAATTTGAAAATAACTAAACCTTACAGTCAAGTACAGAAGAATAGAAAAATATCGCATAAAATACAAAAAACATATTTCTTGTTGGAATTAAAATGTTAATCAATCACGAGTAAGAAAAGAATTATAAACTATTTATTTTGAGATTGATTTGCGGGGTTGTACCTGGTGGTTTCGATAAAGGATCGAATTGTGTGGTGCAATGAAGATGTTACTTCGGTAGCTTTCAAGTATGTATGAATTATGTCCGTGTATTTTCGACTGGCGTGATATCCGTACTTAGAAATAATTTGCCATTTCAAATAATTTCCTAAATGACAAAGTCATGTCCCCGCGATTAAAAACAACAATATGAAAACTAGAGTAAGAACCCAGCCAGCAAGTAGCTAAAAGCTTGCTTGCTACGCATCTGTTGGCTGGGAAGTGAATAATATTAAAATGTTTTCACGAAATTTGGAATTTCATTTCAGGTTATTTTCCGAATTTCTTGTCAGTTTTAAAACAAGAATGAATCATTAACTAATGGAAGGAGAATGGTTCGTCCAATATGCAATATAGAGGCAGCAAAGGGGAACTTACCTCCTCTATCACGAAATCTCAAATAAGATTATTTTACAAAAAATAATAGAAAAACAAGTAAAATATTCGTGTACTTTTTATTTATGATTTACGTTTTTATAAATCTTGTTGGCATTTGGCCTGAAATGCAGTCCTAATAACGAGACTGGTTGCACCCAAGGTGAAACAACTAACAATAATAAATACAATTGAATAATTTTCAGCATTGTTTTACCTAAGACATGTGGAGATCCTTTTAGAGTTTTTTTCAACAATTTTCCTATTCTCTTAACGAATTGTAAATCTTTGACAACAACTTTAAACGTCTCTAGGTTAGTCATCGGATTGGGCCGAATGTCTTCAAAAAAAACAGTGAAATATCGCTCCCAATCTATTATCTGCAAAATTAAACAATGGTCGTAATAATGCTTTCTTTCCCAAGATTTCAAATAATAGTCCTTTAGCAATTAGAATAAAAAATGAGTTTTATAACTATGTTACGTGTGTGTTTCTTGTGAGGTTATTTAATTCTGGAATAGTGAACAAATGATAATATTCGGTTTTGTGAATGCTGTCATCATCAGAAACGTTGCTAATCTGATTGTAAGTAAAAGGGCAAATGTAATCAAAATGTCATCTCAAACATGTCAGTATCTTAACTTTTGGTTGAAATTTGTAAATTTCAAAGTTGGCTAACCTCCAGCAATAGATCATCAAAAGCTACAATTTCATTTGCAATTCTCTTTGCGTCTGTGGATGAACTATATGGGAAAATTAATTGCCAAGCGTTTTGAATATACTTGGTGTAAGCATTCAAGGATTTATTCTGCTCCTTTTCTCCTTCTTCTAAGTCCACTCTACTAGGATCATTGTAGTGGCTGTCAATCTGCAATTCAAAATTTCAAAATTAAATTAATTCCCCTAACATTGACCATTGTTTAACAGAAATTATTAAAAGTGAACAAACATAAACAACGTAGTCTCTGCCCGAATTGTATCCTTCGTCATCCCTAACATATGTAGGCAAAATACAAAATAAACCGAGTTCCCGATTGATTTCTGCAATCACAGCATCCAACCCGGGTTTTTTCGCTCCAACGTTTTTCGTATATTTTTCTGACAAGATTTTCAATTGCCCTTCTTTGTTCAAATCTGAAAAGTACACTGAATGTAATTAGTATTAAAACACACGACGACATTTGTCCCACTCGTCCTTTAAATGATTTGAAATCATTTAACTGGGATTAAAGAAAATTACGATTATGTTGTAAGTTTGTTTTTGGCGTCATTACCATCTGCCATGCAAGCTTGAAAATATTGTTTAGCCACTTTAATAGGCAAGGGGTCGTTGACTTGCACGTTAGAGTTTATAATATCTGAAACAACGAAATAAAAATACAGTAAGAAAGATTTTGTGTTGGAATCCTGAATTTGACAAAGCCATATGAAATGCGTGGATGGAAATCGGAATTGCTGCATGTGAAACTCACCTAACAGTTTTTCGAATATATCAGAAGAAATGTCTCGGTATTGATCCCACTGTCCGTAAAGGGACCGATGAGTTATCATCCAATTTCCACAGGCAAATTCAAAAAAATCCTCACAAGGGTCCATTTGTTCATTCATTGAAGTCGTTATCTTCCTCGATAACCAACCACACTTTTCGGATCGACAAACATTGTAAGAGGCTGCATGTGCATAAATTGGAAATGCAAATAAAAAGCATTATCATGAAACAATCACACAAAATCAAAACCTCTCCACAAATCAAAATGACGATCACAACTCATGCCATTCCCACAGGCAAGGCCGTAGGATACGTGACCCCCTCCACAAAAATCCCAAAAAAGAAGTTATTTGTCAATATGTGCAAAAAGTATACAGTAATAAAGTATAAAAAGTACGTAATTTTAAGTATCTTAAACTGATTTTGGCATTTACTTCAATTTTTCGGGTTACGCGTTTGAGGCTAAAATTCTATATAGTAAGAAGGAAATAATCAGATTAAATAAATAAGATTTCCTTAGAAATCAGTCCCAGCCCAAACTCAAGCAAAGCAAAACTTGGGCGGTCATAAAATCTTCCAGCCATCAGGAGTCGTGACAGGAGTCGAACACAAATTCTACAAATCGTCATATCCCTAGGTAAATATGTCAAAGGCTGTATGTATGTAACCAAGAGGCCTGATTTTTGTCAACCATTGTTGTCATCATTGTTGATAAGTATTGCCCTATCTTCCTTTTCTATATTTCCTTGCCATTAGGGCAATAGGCGCCACACTGAATACGCCCTTGATTGTCCCAATTGTTATTATAATTCTTGACACCTTTTTTGATACCCACAGATAAAATATGGGAAGTTTGAACCAATTTAGTCCATATTTTCTAGAGTTGCGAATCACGAAATCCCTGCTGGTATATTTTATGTGAACTAATCTATGACCTACGTCGTGAAGAATGTCACCGATTGACCCCAATTTTAACTGGCGCCTTTGCTGAAAAGCTTAAATTACCTATGTGAAGTTTGTACCAAATTGGTTTAAAATACGTACATGAGTTATGACGCACGCGCCGGGATAGATATAATCAGACAGCCTAGAAAAACCGCAGACAGACAGACAGCCTACAAAAACTAGCCTTTTTCCTATTCTCTTTCCCATGTAGTTCACTTTTCTCTTTCCCATGCAGTTCACTTTTCTCTTTCCCAATGTAGTTCACTTTTCTCTTTCCCATGTGGTTCCCTTTTCTCTTTCCCATGTAGTTCCGTTTTCTCTTTCCCATGTAGTTCCCTTTTCTCTTTCTCATGTAGTTCCCTTTTCTCTTTCCCATGTAGTTCCCTTTTCTCTTTCCCATGTAGTTCCTTTTTCTCTTTCCCATGTATTTCCCTATTCTCTTTTCCATGTAGTTCCCTTTTCCCTTTATCATTCCTAATATGTGGCTCCACCACTTAATAATCTCTTGAACATTGAATTAATTAACATTTATTATGTATTATACGTAATGCCTTAACAATGAAGATATGAAGTTTTATATCTGGAGTAGTAAAAAATTAATTGAAAATGTATAGATAAAATGTCATTTTTAAAATTTCTTATTATGGACATTTACTATTTCCTCCGCATATCTATATCTTACACTAATGTACAACTTTGAAATAGTTAATTAATAGATTGTGGCCTAATTTGAGAGATGATCCTGGACTTTTTTTCCAAATGGGCGTGCAGACAAAATTGAAACCAATGAAGTATCGTAAGCCTCCCCTACTATGACCCAATAAAACACCCACAGCCACAAGTTACTAGTTATACCGAAGTACCACAAATTTGGTTCACCAAAAAACCCATAACTACTACACAAGTAACACAATTATTGGTTTTTGTGTTACGAAACCCTGGCTAAGGACCTTAAAATTAAATGTGATATAGGAGCTAATACATTGGCTAATAAATTTAGGTTTCATATTTCTAAGTTTTATTTTATTTTAGTCCTACTTTTGTTCATAGAGCTTAATTTTTACATCATAAAAGAGACATAAGAGATATGGAGTCATGCAGACAGACATTCATGAAAATCATGCAATACTTGGATAAATTCAAGCTCACCTTCCATCTTTGAGATTTTCGAACGTCTCGGAGCACCCGGTAGAGCAGTTGGTCGCTCATCTGAAAAAAATGACCAACAATTTTTATGACGTAAATACGTTAGTTATACAATGGAATATGTTGCCTATACAGTGAAATGCTATATTATGTAATTTGTAAAGAATGTTCGTTTAAAAAATCAAGTCGTTACCATTTCTGACTCTTGAATGGAAAGTCCAGACACCAAAAACTGTGACGAGAATGACAATAGCGAAAATGACAATGACAATCACCGCCTTTTTAACCCACGCCATTTACTTTGAATTTCAATTCTCTTTAACGGCTGTGTTTTTGCGTCAAAAAAATATTAGCACCATTCAGTCTCACAATTTAACAAATAGTCACTTTACAAGTTCCACAAAAAGAATTCCGATTGAATCATAACAACAAGAAGAGCAGGAAGAATCTGATATTGGAGTTTTGGACAAAACTGTACTGAAAATCGGGGAAAAGAATATGAGAAATATGAGGAGCAGACGCGGCAAAAGTAGCTGATCACCCGGCGTATCTTCTGCTTCAGGTGGTAGAAAGAGTAAAATAAAAAAACATGCACGATTATGCTCCTTCTTTACACTGTATCTTGTTTTGTTTGGCAAAATTTTGTAATGAATGTTTGCAAAACTAACTGATAATAAGTTTTAATTGGCGAATGAATTGTTTTTAGTTGTTGAAATGAACGAACAACTAATTCATAGTGCTTCTGGCAAAACCTAAGACTGTGGCAGAATCCGTTAAAGAGTAAAAGAGTAATAGAGATTGAATCTGGACGTGAGTCTGGCTGCGTTTGCTTGTTTGCATTGGAGAATAGTGGCTGTGAGATTGTTTGGAGAAAGCAATTCTCCTTTTCCGAGTATACTTACTTTCGCCACTTGTTGTCCTTCTGTGACCTTGGCAGATGTGCTTTCTCTATTACTGTGCAGTGAACTATACCCTAACGCTGCCTCTATCAGTCATGTGCACTTGGGTCACATGAGTAGCGGTGTGATGAACTTTGTGACGCAAGCAGAGCGAATAGAGCAATAGCAGACTTGTGTTGGAACAGAGGAGCAGAGGCTCCGTCAAGAGACAGGACACGGATGAAATGCAGAAAGAGAAAATAAGGAATGGAGAGAGGCACATTTCACCAATACATCGTCAGAGAGAAATCCAGGGAAAGTAGCCGGGAGAAAGAACGTGGACTTGGACTACTGTAGCTGAGTGAGACTAGAGTACTGTAGAAATGCATAAATGTCAGAGGAACGAGTGTATACATAAAATATCACAGACATTGAATGCAATCCATACAACACGTGATTCGGAGTTATATATTATTATATCTGTATGGCCCGTGTTGCGGATTGTACGTTGTGGTGTATCCTCCTAATGCACATGGCTCCGAAAACAGACACAGAAATATACTCTCGTAAATGTTGGTAATCAATCTATTGAATAAGCTCGTTCTCCGAATGGCTATAATTTACTGTCGTTTCGCTATAATTAATACACTCCTGTCTTAGCTACATTTTACAACAAAATACTAGGGTAGAATTTCAGCTCTCGCTATATGTGTTTGTGAATCTAACAAAGAACCATGTAGGTTTTTTTAGCTTTTCGATGGAATAAAATACTATGAAAAATTTGCTATTTTTTAAAATTATGAGGAAAAATGTTAGTTCACAGGAAGTATTTTTTTAAATCGTTGAAACGACACCGCACTGCATAGCTAGATGGAAAGCGTAAGCTTTGATCGTATGTAACTCAGAAACTTAAGCATACTACATGGTTCTTTTTCCTATTCACAGGCTCATATGACGTTCACTTGTAACCTTAATCAAGACAGAGCAACAACCACTGCTGAGCAAATCGCTGTTCAGTCTTGATAGTATCAAAACTGAGCACTTCTCGCATCATACAACACCACGGACTCGAGTGCTAATACTTGATACTTTCATGACTGAGTAGCTCAATATTTTTACCGTATTTATCTATTTTAAGCCTTCCCTTCCAATAGTATATAGCCTCCCTCTATTCAAAGTTTTACCATCTACTAAAAACATCTTGCTACCTATATATAGTCTCAACTAAACATCATCAAAGTGGAATATCTCAGTCAATTGTATTACAGGATACCAAAACGGATGAAAACGAGACCTCCCACCACCAAAATTCAAATCGAAAAGGCATATTTTGCTATTTTAAAAATAATAACCTCCCTCTATTTTTAGCCCCTCTTCTCTAGAGATCAATTTTAAATAAATATAGACCAGGCTTTAATAAGGGAATAGTAATAGCGTTAATTGGATTATTTATTTGTGAATCTACTTTGTACTCTATGTGTGAATATTTATATAACCAGTAGAGACATTAATATACTATATATTTTGGAAACGAATCGAAACCAATTAATTTTAAGCAAACCAAACCCGAAATCATACATCAATTTGGAACCTAAGCGAAACCAAACAATGCTGTATCTAGCGGCAGGGCACCAGGACACGTGCCTTCCCCCCTCGAAATCGCAAAAAATGGGTTATTTTGGAAATAAAAGTACCCTAAATCGCGAATTCTATACTTTTTGTATGTTTTGCATCTCAAATTAATTTTTAAATTAATTGTTACCAATTACAATAACTAAATAAAATCATTTGAAATACTTGTATGTCGATTCTTAACAAATTAAATGATTTCGCTTAAATTATTAAGGGGGATCTTGAAAGTGTGACGTAATTGTTAGGGGGTCCAAGAAAGTGTGACACATAGTGACAGAGAGGGGGAGGGGGTCCAAAATTGCCAAAATTTTGGTTACGTGATTTGTGCACGATTCCTAATTACGTGACTTTACAGCAGACCGCGTAGGCCATCCATACGGCCGCCATTTTACACTGTCAGCTGACTTCCATATCGTTGAACTAAATAGAAAA